>PQXH01000036.1:14642-251492 GCA_004786125.1 Botrytis tulipae
GTGGTGGTTGGGGGGTGGGAGGGAGGGGGGGGGGGGGGGGGGGGGGGGGGGGGGGGGAGTAAAGATGAAAAGATGAAAAGACGAAAAAAAAAGGAAGAAAGAAAGGTGAGGGTGTTTGCTGAGGTGGTTTTGGAATATGATTTGGTTCTTGGTGATTGGTGCGTATCAGGCCTGAGCTGAAGTTTAATGGAAAGCGGTACTGTAGGTTGGCTTCCTGGGCTGAGATTGGAGATACTGCGTAGAGTTGGTGACTTGGCTTTGCGTATTTTGTAGTCGGGAGGGATTTTGATAGCCTGGTTTGAATCTTTGTACCTGGGAGGTCGGGCCAGATTGTTTTGTGTTGGTAGTGTGGTGTGATGTGATGTGGTACGGTAGTGTAAAGGGCTGTCTGCCTAGGAGGAAAGATGTATAAATATGGATATGCAGATAGATAGATACCTTTTCCTCTTGATTTTCAAGATATGTGCATCTTCTCTTTTCTTCTCATTTTGAGGCCAGCGCTCTTGTGTCGGTTTTTTCTCTTGTTATTATATAATGGAACACTAAATTGTCTGCTTGAGTTGATGGTTCTCCGTTGTCTTCTTTTTCTTCTGCGTATTTTTTACTTTTATTTGCACCTTGAGGATATAGTTTCTTTCTCTTGTTTCTTTCTGAATACCGTATTATCAGCAAAGTTGTTTATGAAAACACGAGCAATGAACAAAAATTGATCCTATCATTCCTCTATTTTTCATCTATGAAGAGTTGGAGATTCGATAATAATTAACGAACTATAAATAGAGCGCAGAGCAAGAATCGAATATAATACCTGCATCTCGGCGTTAATATCTCAGTCTCGGTCTCGGTCTCAGTCGATGGGAGTACTGGCTATGTATGATACATGCAAACGACAATATGAATGACATTTTATTGAATAATATATGGAGAGAAAAAAATATATGAAAGTGAACGTAGAAGTTTGGTCGAATCTTTCGAGTGGGAAATGTAGGATTTAGCTGAAATATCTATGGATGCTAAGGGCGATGGTAATCGTGGAAGGCCTATTGATGTTTGTTCATTTATTGATTTATGAAGAGTTGATTTTACCTTTGTTTTTTTTCCCTCGTGGGAAATCCTATGTTTTTGTCTTATTTTTCTCTCTTTTTCCTTTTTTACTTCGTTTCGTCTCGTTTCGTCTCGGTTTGGTTCGAGTTCTGGTTCGAGTTCTGGGAATGGATAAGACGTTGTATCATATATCTATCATACAGACTTACGAATTCCCAAATGAAGAAATAATATGGGAAATTTGATGATTGCCATCATATTCTATCCCTTGATGAGAAGTCGAAAGATCTATAATGGACATGCGCTTTGTACATATTCATCATGAATAAGAAAAATAGAGATATGAGGATATAGATGGATATGGATCTTGTAAGTTGCACCTCTATTATGAGAGGGTACTAGATTTTTGAGCGCGAGGTTGTAGATCTTTTGGGGTGGGAGAAGAGGGGAGTTTTTATAGTCAAATATGCGATTTGAGGGGAAATCTACTAATTTCAAGTGAAATTTAAGGACGAGGTTCCAGAATTCCTCCTCGATCATTAATGAGTATCGAAAATGAGCTTCTATACATAATGATTAAGAATGACCTGGTAGACACCTTCTCCTCATGGGTTTCTCTTCGATTTGAGATTAGATTTCTTTGGTATGATGGAAGGAAGGGTGTCTTTACTCGCGGCTAAGGTTAGGTTTTGGGCTCTAGTAGACTGTACATTCTTCTGGATTAGATACATCATGCGCTGCTCGATTACTCTATCGATGTATACTTCTAATCAAGTCAAAGTAGGAGAGAAGATCAACATCTATTTTTCACATACAGAATAGTGTAGAATCAACATGGACAGCACTTCCAGAGATGAACAGCTGGAAGTTTATCAAGGGGAGTTCGTCGGTTCTCCTAGATATTCATACGGTGGTGCGGATACTGAATCTTTCAGGTTGAAGCATATTGAGATTGGATTGTAAGATTACGATTTGTTTACATTTAAGGCTGCCGCGGATGAAACCTGGTTTGTTGTGAAGCTGTCATACAATGATAATTTCGATTTTCACTTCGTCTACATTGCTCATTATCCTCTCTCTCCCCTCTTCTCTCTTCTCGCTTCCTCCCTACTTCTTTTCGCCTGTGGGAAATACCTCAAGCTTAGTTCAAGTCCCCCCCTCCCCTCGAATCCAAATCGTCATATGTCAATCTCGCGAATCCACATCCGCGAGCCTATTTGAAACCCCCTTCAAGAGATCAAAATGATATTCCTAACTAGCTAGCTCTATCATCAAGCCAGAAGTGTGGCTTATATCTACCGTTTTCTGTATCTACCATCTTTCTCAAAAGATAGAAGAAATACCAGTGTGTAAATTTCTGACCTCCTCTCATAAACGAATGGATTGTAGGTTCCCTGGTAAGATTATAAAATTACACACGAGATGGATCCATATCGTGGATACCAAAATACATCCCCCCTCTAGGTATTGAAATTTAGCATCATAATTCATGATACAATACAATACAATAAAACTAAAACGCGAAGAGAAACGTGACAATACCTACCTACCTACCCACTTACCAACAACAATCCCGTCTCTCGAAACCATCCTTCAAGCTCGAATTTGAAATATAATCAATCTCAATGAGACCCCTCCTGGAGATTCGGGCTTTATGTTATATCATCCAGCTCTTTAGATCTATATGTATCTAGCCAACTAATCAATATATATAATGTACCTCCTGCAGCACAACACAACACAACACCCACCTTCTAATACACAGAGTACAATGTTTATATACCACCACCACCACCAATAAATACACAATCTCACAAACTTCCTCCTCAGTTTTCTGAATTTTCTCAATATTTCTCAATTCCAACAGAATCCATCCATCCATTCTTTAATCCAACACTCCAAACTCAACACCAGAACCCATAGCCATTCCATTTCTCAATCATTCAATCTCCATTCTCCAACAAAACATTAACATTAACATTACAAAGATTCATTTCCCAAGATAATATAACAATACACTTTACTAAATATACTATACTAATCGATACCTACCTAGGTACCGACATCAATCAACATTTTGACGTTCATTTTTGTAATGTTTTATTATGTTGTTTCGTATACCCAGTGCTATATATGGATATGGATATGGATATGGATATGGATATGGATATGGATATATGAATGAAGAAAAGCATAAACTTACATGTACCACCCAGCAGAAGGATTTCTAAGTTTCTATCTTCTCGAATTTCTTTTACCTACCTACCTACCTACTTACTATCTACTTACTACCTACTTACTTACTATTTACTTCATCCTCGTTTTCCCATTTGCATCTCAAGGCTTCTTTTCATGCTAATAATTACCTACTCATACAGTACAGTGGGTATTCGCATTCTGGGATTGAGGCTCTCATACGACATGTATTTCAACGACCCGATTGAGCTCATCATCAACTTCTCAATCTAGAACATCATATCACATCACATCCATCACATCACAACTCCACAAGCACGACATATTCATTTATAAAATCTTTAATTCCAGAGAAGAAAAACGTAATCTATGTACCACAAACGCAATGACTTTGAACAAACAACGAAAGACAAGTCTAACAAATCCAACAGTTCCATAAAAAGGTCTCCCACGACCGATGATAATGAGTCTCTTTAAAAGACTACTCAAACAACAACGCCAGTATAATCCATCCCAATGTTCCGTTGCTTCTATTCCATGCACCACAATAATGCCATGACCAATTCCCATTTTTAATATCCATACAGTCCAATTCCGAAACGCCAATTCATGAATGCAGCCATCACCATCTACAACCACGCTCAATCCTCTCTATTATCGCCCTTCCTGCAATCATTCAATAAGGAAAACATATCTGCCATGATTGAGAGAGAACTGCCTTGATGGTCCGGATCAAAGTCCTAGGTAAAAACCAGAGATCCATCAAGGTCAGCTTCTCAAAATCAAAGCAGGTATGTTTTCCTTATTGAACAAATGCTGTCAGGCCGAGTTCGAGCTGGATTGATTGCGGTGTATCAGGATCCGGACTGCGCTATTTACAGCGAAAAAATCAAACACGCGGCGATCCAAAATTTAGTTTTCTGGAATACCAGCCAAGAAGGAGAATTGACCACCTCCTGCTGCCCAGACAAGCTTCTTTCCTTCAATGTGCTTGCAGTTGAGCTCATCAGCAATGTAAACATCTTGATCATCTTCAAGACCAGTCTGTCTGTATGTGTTGAATCCCCAAGAATAGTGAGGACTGTGACCATCAGGGCCAAGAACGATGCTGTGGTCACTGCCCATGGCAATGTATGATCCCTTGAATGGGAAGGAGAGAGGTGTCTTAATGATTGATCGTTGGTTACGTTCGTTTCTGATGATGACATCTTCTGGAAGTGCCTCAACATCATGGCCAGAAAGACCATCCTGAGCTTTGCCAAAGTAAAGAACCTCGCCCTCATGGGTGAGTGCCAAACTGGAAGCGTTGCCTGCGGCCATCATCTTGATATTCTTGTCTTTGAGAATATTGACTTTGGTGGCAGTTGAAGTAACTTCTTCAGTCAAGGTACCATCTTTGCTGAATTGACCACATTGACCCATGTTGTTTGCTCCCCAAGAGTAAACAGTACCATTCTTGTGAATGGCGAAACTGTGTTCTGATCCGCAGAAAATATCGACCATGGCCTTTGGTAGACCAAATTCACGAGGAACAAGAGCATTCAATCTTGAACGTTCAACGATTCTTCGACCAAGTTGATTATGCTCACCGGCACCCCATGCAAAAACAGCGCCCTTGTTGTTGAGAGCAAGGTAATGGTTGTTACCAGCAGCGAGCTTGACAATGTTCTTCAAGCCAGGGATGAGCATTGGAACCAAGGTCTCCTTGACATCTTTGGTGAAGCCCATTGGACCATCAGCGCCCTAGTATATAGTTAGTATAATTCAGAAAAACTTGTAGTGATTAAACTTACTCTGATTGATCCCCATCCATAAACCAAGCCATCGTTGGTGAGGGCGTAAGTAGCGTTGTCACCTGCAGTGATTTGGGTGAAGATAGTGTCTTCTGGTACATTGGTCAAATCAACCTCGCCAGGTGTTGATTCCAATGGGTTGCGGGCATCTGCGGCGGCTGATTCATCATCTGACTCTGCATCGGCATCTCTCTCAGGTGCAACCCAGTCATCGGTCTTTCTGCCCAATGCCAATCCATCGGCGACACCCCATGTAAGGATCTTGTTGTCTTTGGTAAGAGCAGCTCCGTGCATACCACCAGCAACCATTTGGACAACACCACGAGCAGTGAGGGCGGGGTTCTTGACTGGTCGATTGATTGTATCTTTCTTGGTTTGAAGACCAAGACCAAGCTCTCCAGCTTCATTGCAACCGAAGACAAAAATGTCCAAGAGTTGAGTAGGAGCAAAGTTGATAATTGTCTTTGGCTTCACAACCTTTGGTTTGACAACCTTTGGCTTGACGACCTTTGGAGCCTTGGGCTTTGGAGCGGCCTTTGGCTTTTTGACGATGGGGAGAGGCTTCGCAGCTGCTTTGGTGGCAGGCTTTTTGGTGGCAGGAGTGGATTTGGTGACCTTTGCCTTCTTCGAGGGTTTTGAGACAGGTTCATCGACATCTTCGGTGGATTTGCGCTTGTTTGATTTTGGGGCAGCAGGCTTAGATGAAGCGGCTTTAGCGGCAGCGACTTTCTTTGCCATGGCAGCTTTGGTGATAGTTGTCTTCTTAACGGCAACAGATTTAGTAGTAGTGGTAGTCTTCTTAGCTGAAGCTGCTTGTGCCTTGGCTGTCTTCTTTGCGACAGCTGGAGAGACTTTCTTTTGAGGCGCGACTTTTTTTGCGACACCAGCCTTTTTGGGTGCGAGAGCTTTCTTCATCACTTTTGAAGTATTTGCCTCGACTTGGATGTTCTTTGGAGGAGAGGTTTTACGAGATGAAACTCGAGTAGGAGGTGTTGGGATCTTCTTTGGTGGCATCTTGTCGAATGAAGTTATTCAAGCTTCACAGATGACGAGAGACGCGATAAAGTACGGTCCTCGAGAATAAATCTTCGAGTGATGAGTGGATTTGAAAAGAGCTTTGAAAAGTTTGCCGTACGAGAAAAAGTAATTACAACTCGAGACGATTGAAAATTGAAGTAATTGATTGAGTTCAATTGAGATTGAAGTTGTTGTTGAGAATTGTGAATTGTTGTACGGTACGAAGTTGTGTGCGAATAATCAGATTCCGTCGCGTTTCTTTAACCATGGAAAAATCAAAATCAACAACACGGCAAGGATGAGCTATTGTTTATACCGACTATACTAGATTGGGCTTAGAGCTTCGGGTAGATAGTACATGCTAGCCTTATTCGAATATTGAGGGATCTACCGCCTACTAATTTAGGACTAGCGCAATACTATGAAGCCCTGAGTGAAGAATTGCCACAAAGCTACAGCCAAGCTAACAATTGAACTCAGTGCTAATTCCACCGTACGTACAGAGTATTGTATACTCTGTACAGTCCATTCAGGTCATTCAGTCGTTCGATCATCCAACCATTCGATTAATTTGATAATTTGATAGGTGTCACATGACTAATCATATTAGTAATATCGGAGACTACCATATCGACGAATAACGACGCGACATTTAAGCCATCACGTGGCCATGTACTAAGATGTACTAAGATGTACTAAGATGTACTAAGATGTACTAAGATCGACTAAGAAACCACCAACCACCCACCCTTTAGTCTGAACTTGTCAATCCTCTAAGATAATACTTGATGAAAAGCTTGTACGTACTTGACATCCTCATATAAAATCAGATACATTGTATACCAACATTATACGTTATATATCTCGTCATTATCGTCGACAAGTACGATCATCAGTACAAATGGAATCGTCGGATTCCTTGTATCCAGATTCCAGAGAATTATAGGGGTAAGTGAAAATTGACCCAATTTATTTCACGATCCACACCACCCAAAGTTTGGTCTCTTTTTATGCATCAAAAACTGGTACAACCGTGACACGCCATCGTGGTGCAATACACTTATTACTCAAGAGTCAAGTAAGTATCTCTCCATCTTTGCTTTTTGGCTTTTGACACCAATTGGTGTCATAGGTAAGGTCAGGATGAAACTATCACTCTGCTAGTCCTCAAAAAATACCAAATCAAAAAGCTGTATCTTCTGTACTCCCAAAGAGAAGCTACCTTATATCTCTTATGTATTCACGAGCGTATGCATTATTAGCAATTGACGTTTTAGAGCATCTGGTCTAACAGTCGCTCATTGGCCTGAAGTTTTTTTGTTTTCTTTTGACGGTCTTCATAACATAACGTTTTGCCATTATCTTTCCGTTGTCGATCACTCATCCATCTCTTTATCTCATTATTCAATCAGTACTCTCGAGACTCCAAGAATATGCAACCTCCGACCACCTCAAGGTTTCAATCTTAAGTAGCTGAGAAGTGTCTGAGCCTTGTGTTAAGCCTGTACTGTCCAATCTTCTACTTTGCATGTCATTTTTTTTTGCTTTTTTTGCCCTCATCATTCGCGTGGTGATTCTGTATTCAATTTCGTGTTTGCTTTCCTCCGCACCTCTATTTCCTGGCCTTTAATGGCCGAATGTATTGCTCCAGATGTAGATAGAGCGACACAGATTCTGACACGGATGGTCCGGAGTATTTTCCGCTCTTGAAATGGATGTACGATTATGATTTGTTTCTCAATAGGATACGAAGTAGTCACGATACCTTTTTGGTTCATCTTTGCGGTTTATCAATAGATCACAATGTGTCATATATAATGACCATCCCCTGTGGAAGGCTCTGAATTGCTGTTGCGACGTAGTTGAAGATACTCAAGAAATGACTGCACCGCAAATGCTGCAAAACGACATTCGTCAGAGTGCAACGTAACACAATGAAGCTATAAAATGGTTGACGACTGTATAAATTTTCTTCCCATTTTCTGCGTGTTGTTGATCTTCTGTTCAATTCACGTTCTTTCGATAAAGAAGAGAAGAAGAAATCAGCAACAGCTCTTCAGTCAAATTGGAATAAATAGGAGTATTTACATCTTTGAACTTTGTGGAATGTTGATTGATATATGCAAACATAGGCATCAAACATGCATTTAGGCAAGCTTGATATACGCAGTAAAGGGCTTATTAGCTTGGCAATTGCCCTGCGAAAATGCGCCACTGAGTATGCATCTCAGATTCTAGGCCAATCAAGATCAGCTCAAGATCAACTCTCGTGACTCCGTGCAGAACCCAGCCTCCCCTCCCCGTGTTTTATAGCTACCTGATTCCTCCCATCGCCTTTGGAAAGGAGAACATCTTTTTTTGGTTAACTTATTGACACCCGCAAACAAACCTGAAGTTAATATTGTCGAATGGCCTCTAGATATCAACCGGACACCCAATCAAGTGACCTATCATGGTTATGTTCTGAAGGACCATATCTAGAATTCATCAAGAGCCTTAAATCACGGAACCCTTCCATCTATAAGCCAGACCCCAAAAATCATAGGATTGGATCCCGAGTGGGGACATCAAGATCAGTTGTTCTGAATGTTTGCCCTGATCATACAGTAACATCTGAACATTTCAAAAATGTTTCCGAACTCAAAAATCACTTTGCTCAACGAGTGAAAGACGATAGGAAGGGAAAACCAAACACAATGCAGAGGGTGTATATTCTCGAAGGATTAGATCCGCAATTTATAGAAGCATATGGGTCATACTTCTTTATGAACCCAATGTTTTTCGCTAGGCAAGGAAGAAATACAATATGGGATATGCGTGATATCCAGGAAGGATTTAGTGATAGCCCTCCTTTACCCTCACTGGAGAATCCGGATAAGTGTTTTCGTCTCAAATATCGGGAAATGAGAAAATTTGGTCCAGATTATGATCACTGGCGAACGATCTGTGCGACGAGTGGATCACATGTGTCGGGAATTGGTTTCGAGTATAAACTAGACAGTCTGGCTGCAGTGGAAAGGAAGTGTTCCTTCTGGTTTAGAGATGCTGCTGATAATCAAGGAGGGTGGGATGGTGTGTATGAAATTCATCATTTAAAGTTGGAAATTCTCACAGATTATTATGGAACACTAACACCTGGCTCATAGCTGTCATTCTTTGTGAGCCACCAGTCCATAAAGTATATCGTGCGCGGAGTCTTTTTCCGCAAGAGATCAAGAGTGAATTATTTCAAGGTGGTTATATGGATTTCATCGATCTTGATGTCTTGATTCGAGACGGCTTGAATGGGGCATTGAACGGACCTCCAAGAACCTGTATGTTTGATGATTTATGCTTTTACTTCGAGCATCATAGCCCACTTCTATTTGAGATGGAAGGAGCGACACCCCCCTTGATTGCCTCTGCTTTCCTCAAGAAAATAGTAGCTTCTCATTACATAAAATTGATTGACTATTTCGAAATAATTGTTCAAAGATTGAAGAGGGTAAGTGCTTTTTCTCATGCCATGCATCTCGTAATATTACTACTGTTAACACTCAATCATTAGGCAGAAGGACTACTCTCCCGTCAAACTGATAAGCAAGACTACAGCTCTTGGCCAGAACAACGCGAACAATGGTCCAGTCTACAACTCACCCATCGCTTCCTCTCAGAATACAGTTCCGACATCCAATCCATCATTCAAACCTTGAGAATTTCCACCTCCCCACCATACCCCACCCATTACCTCTCCTCAACCCTTGACTTCCCCTTCATCCATAACTCCCTCTCAAATCTTTATAGCCGCGTAACTACAATCATATCCTCAACCCAAGGTCTCTCCTCCATAGTCGCCAACCGCGAAGCTCTACACGAAGCACGTCTTTCTGTCCGCGAAGCGAAGAATTCGAAAACGCTTACGTTTATTGGGTTAGTTTTTATACCGTTGGCTTACACTAGTGCGCTTTTCAGTATGAGTGGTGAGTATCGACCGGGTGGAGAGGAGTTTTGGGTTTATTGGGTTACGTCGGTGCCGATTATGGTTTTGGTTTTTGCGGTGACTTGGGCGATGCAATTTGAATGGGATGAGCGTGGAGGGGGGAGGTGGTGGGGGAGAGAGAAGACGACTGGGAATAGAGGGGGCAAAGGGAGTGGTGATAGGGATAGGGTACAATCGGGGGAGAAGAAGTGATGTGCTGGATTTTGGCGTTTGAGTTTGGTGTGTGAGAAATTTCTTTGCATATTTTTAGATCATATCTCTCATGTTCATCTCGTGTGTATGATGTATTGTCGCAAAAATCTCTTTTTAATAAGTACACCTCCAATGCGTTATCAAGAAGTCCGAATAGCAGGAAAATAGATCATTCTCAGCATCCTCTTCCTCTCCCACAATCGCTCAATCCACAAAAAAACCATAAGCCCTGAAAAATTAGCATGGCAACAGAATTTTCATCCTCCCACTAATACTCGTACACTGCGGAATCACAATCGTAAGTCTCAGAAACTACGTCACTTTCAATAAAACTTCTTCCCTCGCAGAAATATCTATCCATAGGTAGGTAGGTATTTATCGAAAATGTCCATATTGCGTTGTTGAACGATTTGAAAAAGGAAATCAATGTCCATCTTGAATTATTCGTGTGTGGGTAGTATTTTTTTCTATAATGAGGCTTAGATATCGGAGATTATTTTCTCTTTGAGATTTTAAAACTCTGTTGGATGGAGGCGTGAGGCGCGAGACTGTGTTAGGGAAATGTGTTTTTGTGTTCTGGGTATGGGTTGGTGAGGGGGGGGAAGAAGGAATTGCTTGGAATTAAGTATGAAGGTGCTTGGAGATGGGGGTTGCTGTTGTTTGGCGGGGTGGGATGGGATGGGATGTTGTTTTTTATCGTTGTCGTAATCATCATCATCGTTAATCAGTTCTCACAAATTTGATAATAGCAATAGTATAACTCACTATATCGGGAAGCTATAGCATTAAGTTCCACATTTCCCACCAGTCTTTCCTTATATTTCGAGAACAGAAAGAAATATTCTCAGCAGAGCACAGGATTCTCGACAACCTCTACACCTTCCACGAAACCATGTGTTCATAATTTTATCCTATCTGCTTCACAAATTCCCCTCATCGAGTTCCTTGGGTCGTACTTTTTATAGCTTGGTATACGTTTTGGAGCCAGATCTCTTTCCCATTTCTGAGTAAAGTGTATCTGTATACCCCATACTGCGTAAGTAGTGCAAATCAAAAGCGATTATTTTGAAATTTCAAGGGATTATCGATTTCGTTACTTGTGTATGGTGGTTAGAGATATATAAACCCAGGATTGATGGATTCTTCATTCTTCGAGATATAAAGGAAAGAGCGCGAAAATGTAATTTCAGGAGGTGGGGATGTTGGGGATAGTATCTGTACGTGTTAAATAACTTAAAGCTTGGTTTCATTTGTGTGAGTATAATCATTGGGAGATTTAATATTGGTAAATACCTGGATGTATTGTTATCGAGTATTCGTAGTCGTTAGTTCTTGCTATTGTTCATGGTATCAAGGAATTCAGATATTGTTTTCTCTGACTTTGCTGGTATTTGCGAATGGTGACGTGTTAAATGACGGGCATCTGATAGGCCTTTTCCCTGTGTTTTTGTTCATAATTCTTGATTTTTACCGTCGTTCAAGTGGGCATTAACATGTAGGGTTTGCCATTTCCCTCCGCGCCTTGGTTTTTGTCCTATTTTATGATTGTGTAGATAAGATGGATGGTCTGTTCGTGCATTGTATAGTTGAAAAGGTTGTATGAGGCTGTGAGATCAAGTGATGATCATGGTAGTATAGCCACCTTCTCTGTGCGGGAATATCGAGACAATGACTGTGGCTTATGGTGTTTACATCTGCTTAACTTGGCCAGATCATACTCCAATGTTGCCCTGATGAATTATTACTTCTTTCACCTACTAAGTAGCTGTTGATTGCGAGGTTGTCTGATAAGTGATCAGATCATATCACATCAGAATATGGTCTGGAGCCGGATATAATCATCATTCTTCACCCCAACACCCATTCGGACAACCTTACTTGGCTCTGATTCATCATATGTGCTGGATACATGCCTAAATTATCAAAATCTATCATGAGCAATGTCGAACAGTATCAAGTATATCATTCATCTACACTGTCCTAGACATTTCACTTTGTCGGTAATTTCCACCCGCTTGACTAAGGCATATTGGAAATGGTACACATAAGTAGCTTTCACAGGTATCTGCATGACGTACATTTTGCACAGGGATTTACGAGTTACTTTAAGAGGTACTGTTTTTCATTGAGATTTAAATTAAGATACATAAATTTCAGTCTTGTCAAACTCCGTTGTTCCCTACCCATGAGCCCCAGACAGATATTACAACTTAGGCACCATGCCAATGATTGAATCGTTATGAGTGATTGGTTAATAACAAGGTTAGCGAAGCAAAGGCGAAGGAGTTTTGGAGGGGACTTACATAGATTGATGCAGCAGTCACACGGCTCGTCATGGGGCTTTAAGACATTGCTGCCGCTTCTCCCCGTTTCTCTTGCTGCACAAGAGTATCTCTACAAGGAGAGGTGTCCGGATGGGGCTTTAACACGGGACTTCGAAATGTACACCGTGGCTTCTCCCCATTTCTCCAGTCGAGCAAGAGGATTTCTACTGCGAGAAGTGTCCTTGAAGGTCGGGGTATAATTCTAATCAGCCAAGTCGGAGACGATCTTGCTGGATTTGGAGTGTCCAATCGGAAGGCATGGTCGAAGGTGGTGGATTGTGTCGAGTTGGAGAAGTGAGAAGTGAGAAGTGAGATGAGTGGGAAGTGCAGAGTATTTATAGAAGTTCTTCGCAGAGGCCAGTTGGTGCAAACAGGACAAACATGGCTTATTTGGGAATGGGTTAGATTAGTAGTGCTGTTTGGAGAAAAACCGTTATCTGTCAACAGGAACGTTTTCCCCGGAAAGGTTCTCAATACCTCCAGGCCTAGCTTGACTACCCAGTACGTTTATAGGAACTTGTATGTCAATCTTTTAGTAATGAACAGCTTTTTTATACCCAGGTGACCTTGCAGTAGTACATGTTGTTGTAGTGTAGTCATAAAAACATAAACTTCTCGAATGTCGATCCGGAAGGGGCGGGGAGATCGAGTGTTATCGTCCTTTAAACCATTAGGGAGAAAGCATAAAGTTGACTGAAGCTTCGGATGGAAGGATCGATTGCCGCACACGTACCATTCACATTCACCAATTGGCACACTTAGTTTCAAGCAAAGTTTCGTTGTATTGATTTTCAAGTCATTTAACCACATCTCTATTTACAAGATCGGCTTTATCGAAAAGATCCCCTCAGTTGACGAAACTAGACACAGTAAAAATCGATATAATTGACTTTCCTACTTTCTGACTTGCGCAATTTGATTCTTCCTAGAAGATGATGTACTAGTGGAAACTAAGTGGGCCATTGCATCCCTTTTTTACCCGACGTCTGTAGCGATCCCGCCCCCTTTTTAGTGCGGGGCAACATATTAAACTTTGCGACAATGAAATGATAGGGCGAAATCCTTTGACCTCGACATCAAAAATTTCAATGCTACAATTGATCAACCACAAATGAAGTACAGCATTATTGAGAACATGAGCGTGTCTCTGATTAAAATATTATCCAAAATGACATGTGATCACCAACAGTTCCAATATAAATGTTATCGGAGCAATGGAACATCGAAAACAGTTGTACTAATGGTTAAATACTTTCTGTCCTTCCGCTTGAAGAGAGCTAGAATTACTTACTTTGTTTCGTGTGGTTCACTCAATCGCAGGGGTAGCAACGTAGCCGGGAAGTATGTACTGGAGATGAAAATTCGAAGTTAGATAAGAGTACACCACATAGTAAACTACGAGAAAACTTAGATCACTTCATGACCACAATCAATATCAACATGAAAAGACGCCACCGATGCTAGGCAGAACGACTCTCCCAGTATTACTTCCAAATCCAGTATCGTCCTGAAAACCAAAACGACGACACCCTGAGTCGGTACAATTTAGGAGAAGCAAATTTTCATGACATACCTCTCCTCTCCTCATGGAGCTTTTCGGCGAAAACAAATCTTGGCTTATCTGCAGAAGAGTCGTACACTATCGGGTCATACGAGTATATATCTACCAACCTAATTCGCTCAGTTTAAGCTTCTCTCCTCTTAGAGCTGAACGTCATACCAATACGGAACAATCAGGAACGCAAACTGCATCTGAAAAGAAATGCTGCTCACTTTGCCGAATCATCCGATGATGACCCCGCCTCAACTTTTTCATCTGGATGTTGATGAGCTGACTGATGCTCAAAAGGGGATGGACTCAAGCTATGCTTCATCCACGAAGGACTTCGAGGCTTCGGAGACACTAGAATATCAAAAGCACTTACTTTTGCAATACAGAAAAGGAAAAACTGCCGACGACGAAAGTTCTATTGTGTAGCAGCGTCAACAACTATCAAATCTTAGTACGTGAATTACTAACAACAAGAAATACTTAGCACATGACATACTAACAATGCAAGAAAAATTTAGTACATGATGTTCTGACAACAAGAAAAGCTTAAGATGCAATAATAGATACAAAAATTCTTAAGATAATGAAAAACTTAGTACACGATGCATCAACAACGAGAAAGACTTTAGATACGACATTAGATACAAAGATTTACAAGATAAGGAAAAACTTGAGTTTGTGATTAGCTTTTGCACTATTGCTTCAAAAGCCTTCAGACTTTGTAGAAATACTCATTTTAGATCAAGTAATCAATTAACTTGTAGATTTTGATCTGAATCAAACAGTGATTGGCATGATTGTGATTGTTCCCACTTTGAAGAGAGTCTTGCGAATACATGTGTCTGCTATGGATATGATGTACTCACAAAGGCAAAATTATCGGTTGTTGACTAGTTGGCTGTGTAATCAGCAGAGCCTCAAAAAATAGATCACTATAAGTACTTCTGGCCCAAATCCAAAGATTTGTAATCACTCACTATTGCTTCGGCGCCGAAAGCTGAAGGATGTGATTGATGAACCGTGAAGCATGGTAGCGAAGTCGTCCGCCGTAGACAAGTCGGTTGAGCTACTAGCACAGCGCACAAATGTAAATTTTGAAATCCAACCCTAAGTGTATTCTCGCAGGACTTTATAACTTGCTGTATCACCCTGTTGGTTTACCACTTTCCAATAATTTCGCATAACTCGCTGCAACCAACCAATATTCATATGTCAGAATCTGAAACAATACCAAATTCTTTCAACACCTCCATTCGAACTTAACTATTCTATCTTACCTCATAACCTACCAATTATTGCGGGAAATTTATCAACCAAAAGGTACCAATTAAAGATGTCTTCCCAACAGATTCTCAATGAACAATCAGAAAGTCGCTCCACTCCACCTGCGAACTCGCACGCCAATCCGAAGATTCGCACAGGCTTACATTCTCTTCCGGTGGAGATTCTAGTTCAAATTTCTAAGGAGTGCATGAAGGAAGAAGGGACAAGTACCAATCCTGGCAACATCACACGCAAATTGCCGAAACTTATCACAAGCTTGAAATGTGGCGTGAACGATCCATGGCGTAGACGCTATATGTATATCCTAGAGGCTTGCAGCAAGAACTGGATCTATTCCCTTCACTTTGGCAACAAGTGGAAGCTGCAAATGGATTCCGGAGAAGGTGAACTGGTCCGAAATATTGTCATCAAATATGTACCTGAGATCTGGGCCCGTCTGTCTCCGCCCCGCTCGCCCTTTAGGTCTGTCCAGACTATCAACGGTGCCTCCGAGCTCAACGCACCGGCGAAGCAATTAATCTTTGAAAAACAGGAGCGGTTTTACTATTGGAATCCATTGCCAGAGGTAGTGAACTCGTCACTAGAGAATTTACCCAAAGTTCGTTCAATTCAACTAGAGTTCAAGACCTTTTGCGTTTGCTTCATATCAAAAGGCCTTGGTATGTACAGTGCTTTGGAAAGATTTCTGGACGATCATAAAGACTTCAAGCTTAAATCCGCCACAATTGAGCCAGTTGATGGAAGAGCACTAGGGGGAGTTGGGCAGCGAGTTGTGATCCCGCAGGTCACCGTAATGGCAGGCCATGACGTCTGTTTTGATCTCACAGATAAGGGAACTTGGGTATTGAAAGCTTTTACCAAACAGACAGATGCTAAAGTGGAGGCTGTTGATGTGGATCTAGATAGGTATTTGAATTCAGAGGTGGTTACGCTTCGTTACAATGCTGTGCAGGCGTATGCGTATTCTGATAATGATGCCAAGATGTTCACTGGATGCAAATGGACGTGGGTACTTGAAAGAGAAGAGAAGTAGTTCGGCAGCTTAGAAACAAGAGACTGGTCTGAAGATTAGCGGGTCATTACTTTTATCTTACTGGATGTTACTTATATCAGAATGATAATTCAATGGACTTGAGCCATTCCTGAAGTCCACCAGTGGTCAAAACCATGTAATTTGCGTGACAATGTCTCATGAAAAGAGTGCTTGATCTTCTCATTTCGGGATGAAAAGAGATTCACATACACACTATTTTTCTTTGAGTCTTTACAGATATAGAGCGGGAATGAAGAAGTGGTATGAGATAAATTGAAGTGAGGTCAATAATCTAAGATGGAGTGAAGTCTAGAGTTACCTAAGAGGAAACCTGGATATGTGGCCTGTGCAGCCACCGAAGAAATAGTATCACGTGAACGGTAACTCCCTCATTCGCGGGGAAAAAGATGTCAGAATTGATCAACTGAATAAATCCTACAATAAATCAACCACAAGTAAAATTACGAGAGTTAAGTATAATAGATGAAACATTGAGTAGTTTCCAATCATACAGCGATCCAAAAAATTGATTTCCGCACTGAATGGAACAATTGGATTGTTGAAGGGGGCTTTCTAGTGGCCAATCCCGGCCTGATGTTTCTCCTGCGAATAGCCTTGCTCAACTTCGATGTGGCAATACATCAACTTGTACAATATTAAGCATTTGGGGATTGATGTCATGTCATTTTCGGCACTTCCATATCCAGCATTGGAGTCATAACATCCATAAGAACATGAAGAAGGATGAATAGGTTTTCCCTCTCCAATTCAAGAATTGACACTTGAGGGCTAGAAGACGGCGCATAATAGGATAGAAACCGCTGGTTTGTATGAGTGATAATACTTAGACAGTGAAACTAAGACAGTTGTCATCATCATTGCAGTTTATACTCACCACAAAGTCGCCCATACACATGCTTAAGAACCCTTCATCGTTAAGTTTGTAGAAGAATGTTTGCTTTGTTGGTCATGAACTAGAAACGCCATACTCTGCAAAGATTTCAGTGTATGTTTGTGTCCAAACAGATACATCTAATCATAATGTTGATTTCACCAGGTCTCCGGGTATCAATTCCAGTCCCAAATGGTCATAAACATCTGCATATCCTCCTCCCTCCTCAATCAAAAATGCCAAATCCAATTATTTTATAAACACTAGTCAGATTTTGAGATATAAAATGACTCTTATACTCTTATAAATCTTCGGCTTCATCTTCCTAGGTAGATAAGGCGTCGGAGGAACCACTGGAGAAATAAATATGCTTTAGCTGCATCAGCTTCTATTGTTGCACCGACATTCCCCTTGCAGATTTGCAATTTTGTCGCTTAAGTCCTCGATCCTTTCCTACAGTGATGCTGTCATCTTTTCGTCTCCACTTTTGCTTGGCATGGTCGCAAAAGAAGTGAACTCTACTTTCACACCATATTTGATGGTAGGTATCTATAGAAGTGGCCAGTCTAAGTTGCGAAGAGAAGATTGATGACCGCCAACAGCCTGATATGAGAGACTGTTGGCATTTTTGGTCTACCATAGGAGGGTAGAAAAATACGTCAGACGCAATGTGCAAGTGGTGCTTAGCGCCCTTCTGCCTGCTCAACGATTACCAGATCCGGATTGACGTTGTCCAATATGATGATAACAATCCAAGACACTTCGCAAAAGCAACCAGCTTGAGCTGTGTGACCCCACTCATCTGCCTTCGACGTTTGCTTCAAGTAATTCCGAACAACTCGGCCCGCTTTCACAGTAGTTGCCGCTTCGTTATCGACAGAGAGGAGAGCTGCTGCCAGCTCTCCCAGTGCACCTGGCGAAGGCCATGTCTTCAGATGGTATGAGAATGGTTTAAACTCATTTAGATGAACCCGCACGTGATTGATGACACGAATGTCAGATCACCGTGTGATTGTTGAAATTATCAAACATCTCATCTGAATTCGCCTTTTGTCTGAAAACGCGCTCAATAGACGATTTCCTGAAATAGACAGAAGATTGCGCAAAATAACTCCCCCACGAGATTATATACAGCCTTTACATTGTACATTACAAGTAAGGAGACGGCGGAAGTTCAGGTATACTTTATACACTTGATACGACGAATTGAACGAAGCAGTACCTTTTGGTCAAATAGGGAATTTCCTTTGAGAATATTACCAAAATAAACACCTAGCATATCCATGGTCTTTCAGAATCTGAAACTACCATTCAAAATGCGGGGTTCGAACTCCGCGGCCATGATAGGGCTGAAAGTTTAGTCAGTGTGTGATTTAAGAGACACGAAGCACTTGCCCAATGTAGCACGTGGCTTGCATCTATATGCACGGCAGGGTAGGATTTGTTTAGGCAGTCGTTCTGAAGATATTCAGAAGTATATATAAAAGGGATGTTCCAAGAAGGAATTCAGAAAGAATATTCTTGGCACGAGATATAAAGATATCACGAAAACGCTCGAGCCTCGGATTATCTCCGGAATATCTTCTGTGTCACAACACTCCACTTTCAGTATCCCAAGTGAAATATCTCTTGTTTCTATTTCCCTTCAATCATTTGAATCCTGTTATCAAGACTTTGCTAGTATTTACATTGACAATGCCAAATATTGTGGTTGTTGGGTTCGTTCTCCCAACCCTTTTTCTCTTATCTAATTCAGAGTGACTGACGTCTCTGCAGCGCGGGAGTGTCCGGTTTGACGACCGCTTTACTCTTATCCCAGAATCCCAAATTCAAAGTCACCATTGTTGCAAAGCATATGCCCGGTGATTACGACATTGAATATACATCTCCGTGGGCTGGTGCAAATTATCTTCCGTGAGTCACAATTTACCATTCCTCTGTCGGGCAAAATCGGGTAGAGAATGAGACATTAATGCTCAATTCACAGGGTATCAAATGCATCCGACTGTAGATGGGAGAAGCGAACATGGTACGAACTCGCAAGACTAGCGAAAGATGTCCCAGAAGCCGGCATTCATTTCCAAAGTAAGTTCTGATAGTCCTCCCACTTTTGAGGTGACTCTTCACTGACTCCATCAGACACTGTGATTTTGAATCGCAATAAAGATGCCCAAGGAATTACAGGTCAATGGTTCAATGAGTTACTCTCCACTGATCCTTGGTTCAAAGATGTTGTCCCTGATTTTCGTGTATTACCACAAAACGAGATCCCTGCTGGTGCGGACAGTGCAACCGCATTCACATCAGTTTGCATCAACACGGCCGTGTATCTACCTTACCTCGTTGGTCAATGTCTAAAGAATGGTGTTGTACTTCAACGCAGCATCATTAGTCACATATCCGAAGCCGGCGATCTACATCACTCCGGGAGCAAAGCTGACGTGGTCGTGAACTGTACAGGTCTTTTAGCCTCGAAACTTGGTGGCGTGATGGACAAAGATGTCATTCCCGTTCGAGGTCAAATCGTACTCGTACGTAACGATCCTGGTGTTATGCTAACAATTTCCGGTACCGACGACGGAGACGATGAGGTATGTTATATTATGAAACGTGCAGCTGGCGGTGGGACGATACTAGGAGGCACATACCAAAAAGGAAACTGGGAGTCCCAACCATGTCCAAACCAGGCTATGCGAATCATGAAGCGTGCTGTGGAGTTATGTCCTGCTTTGACGAATGGAAAAGGTATTGAGGCATTGAGTGTCATACGTCATGGAGTGGGACTACGACCATTGAGATTGAGTGGGGTTAGGATTGAGAAGGAGAAGATTGATTCTACATGGGTGGTTCATAATTATGGACATGGGGGTTGGGGATATCAGGGCTCTTATGGATGTTCGGAGGGCACTGTGGAGCTTGTTGAAGAGGTTTTAGGATCTAAGTCTAGACTTTGAGCGCGATTCATTTGATGGTTTTCTGCATGCTCCAAGTGTACCAGTGGGAAATAGTAAAGTTATTTATCGCCTTAACTATTGTCTCACATCTTGATACTTCTGATTGTTGATCATTCAAGTGCGGAAAAGCCCGCCAGATAATACAACATATCGTTCACATGTCACAAGAAGCACCTCATGAACAAGTGTCATGAGCAAGGGAGCCCATGATCCATTCAATAGCAAAGATCAATCATCCCATATCTCTAGATCATTCTAAAGAGGACGTGTCGCGACCAAATCAAGCCATCACTCTGTCACAAGGGCAGCATAATAAGGGATCTCCATGGCACGATAGAAACACACAGGCAAATGAGGTTCGGCTCTTTTTACACGTGGAACAGGAAGCTAATTCGAAAGCTTTAGGACCTTGCTTCCTGTCAACTTCAACGTCATATGTTGATTGTGTAGGTGAAGACAGAATTATCAGCAAGTATTGTCACATATTTTCATATCCACTTTTAAAATACAATCTTATTTTTGTCAAAATCTCATCACGTCAGCCCCCTTTTCTTAAACGATCCATCTGGCTAAAGCACGTCAATTTTTTGCCTGTTTGTTGTATTCTGATCGTGAATAGATAAACAAATGAAATAGCCGGTAACGAACAGATTTTGTATTTTCAGCAAATGTTCTCAGAGTAATCATCAGAGATACAGGTTGCGTTCTCCAAAACGCCCAAATATCATGAGTATTGCAACGACCATGCCTACATCTGCCCGTCTGTTGCTGCCATACATCTCTTCCCCTTCATGTTTGATTAATAATAATACCATTCTTATCAGTTCGCCACACCGTCCACTGAAAGCGGCGCATTAAATCCACCATCTAATTTTCTGGCAGCATTTCATGAAACACAATGATGATTTTGCGCAGTGTTGGTATGGTAATCCTCAGTTGCGCATCAACATTTGAGCACGCGTCTTGAACGAATCGTGAATGGTGCGCATCCTGGCTTGCTTCATTTTCGCATATAGGATTGAAGCTTCACAGTAGAGTTTCTAATGTTGTCAGATTGGCGAATTGTCGAAGGAGCTTCAGACTGTCTACATCATCTTCACTGAGCGCGTATTTTTCTGGTCCGTCTTTGACGCTCTCCACAAAGAGAAAAAACATGCAGATGTGAGACATAAGACTTGCGTTCACCGGCCCAACGGAATATAGAAGTGACTGTAAGAGGTTGGTCTGGCACCCCATTGTATCCATAAAGACGAAACGATTTCGTCCGTAAAATACAACGATAGCCTCCTCGCGCATTTTTCGATTGGCATACAGCGATGTGAGCCATTGACTTGCTCTCCCTGGGATAACTGTTTTGACTGCATGATCGTAGACCTGGAAAGATATATTCCATGTGGTACAACTAGCACTCTTTGGTAGATGTCGTCGCGAATTTTGATGGGCAAGTCAAAAAAGCCGAGGACAGGTGTGGATGTTTGGGGAACATAGATATCACTCGTTGTGTGAGCATCCATAGCAGGACATGGGAGAGAGTCTCAAAAGCTCGACATAGAGAAAAGACAGCTAAGACCTACGTAGACCTTGTTCTAAAGTGGAGTGAGAGAGAGAGGAAAAGAGGAAAAAGGAAACGGGAGCTGAAATAGAAACAAAACGCCATCGTATGTTTCGGTATCGGTGTCGGGTCCCCTAGTTGCAGTATTGTATGTGTGTATGTCAAGACTCGGGTTGTATGCACGATGATTTATTGGGCGACGACAATGCTACATCGGCATCTTTATCGCCGGCTTACTGATCATGCTTAACCTCTTAACAACTCATGCTTCACCTGGAGACTACCTATAGTCGCTCGATGTGAGGCCTTTTGAGTTTAACTGTCTTTCGAATCCCTTGTAGTTAGGTTGTATTTGATTTTCATTCTGCTCTAAGTGTCATGACCATGCTCGTCAACGTTTATGATCTTGGCCTTCTGTTTGGTCAATTTTAGATGCAATCTTCTAAATCTGATATCCCAAACAGGACGACCCATTGGGGTCCATAGTGAGAGTGTTTTTGAACAGTATATCAAAATTGAACTACGTCTAAATATCGGCCTAGAAGTATCATGGAAGTTCCTGTACATGAAAAGATTGGGTGAAATGGGTGAACTATCCAAAATCCAACTTTGTACTTGGGACTCTGGCTTTCTTCCCAAGTCACCCCGGAGAGATTGCTCTAGTGGTTTGCGTGTAAAAATTACCTGCCAGATTGATGGCTAACAGGAATTGCGCAGAAGAACTCATCCCGGTGTTTGTTAGCAAGAGATGCATGTCAATCATTCAGCGGCTGGGAAATGAAGCTCAGAGCAAAGCAAAATCTCAACTCAAACTTTTAGCTGCTTCTGCAGCAGGTAACGATTGACTGATTGATAAAGCATTCAAAGAAACCATGTAGCGCATGGATCCAGGCACATCATCGGTGTCGTCGAGCACACAGCGACAGTGTGATACATCAAGCATCTCTGAGTTCCGATTATACATTGTTCCGTACCTAGTATAAGCTCCTTCAATAGGAGGGCGTGAATCAGACAGACGACCAGAACAACAAAGTTCTCGCACTGATATGAAGCCCCCTCGACTTTACAAGATCAGTATAAGTCGGCACGAATACATTCTCGAAGATGATGCATTTAAGGATATCTCCTTTTTAGGAAATGAAGGTTCTCTACCAGACACAACGCATTTTGATCGAAGTAATATGTGGTTGGATGATTGGCATAGAATTCGAATTTCTATGGAAAGTTATGAGCTTGATGTCTGTCTTTCTTTTTGAGTAATGAGGGAGGTGAAGGGAAGAGAAGAGGATATGCCAGATTAATATTGCAACAAAATATAGTCCTAGGGTAAATATATTAAAAAATGATGAAAGTCAAATGTTTCTCTCTTCAAGAGATTTGAGAAGAAACAATAACACAATAATGATTCATCTATAATCGTGGTATGAAGATAACAATACTAGATAATTATATTGCTAGCAAGTATAATTTATACCCAATTTAAATATTCCTGTACCCTCCTTTGTTGAATAAATTCTTGGCAGAATCTTTGTGATCCATCGCAGATGAAATGAGCGAGATGAGGTACATGAAGGTGCGTGCACCAGCTTTCAAGATCTGCATCTGTTTTGATGCTGCCTATCTACTGAACACATTACAACCACAACCACAACGTCCAATTACGGGAAAATCTACGATTCTCCTCCAGTCCCCACGAACGAAAGATAACATATCAATACGGATATCCTCATACTACAGCAACGATGGATTACTCTGATGCTTTGTGAGTTTCCCAAAACTTGCGTGCACCGTGCTCGTTGCGCGGCTTTGAGCTTCAGCTTGAGCTTGAGCTTGAGATTGAGGGCTGGGCCGATTGATGATGGTTGAAGGATTGAGGCTGCAGCTGGAGCTCAAGAATATATGCTGCTTCTTGGTGGATTCAATCGATCGGGTCATGGCAGACGATGAAAGTCCAAAATGATAAAAATTGATTCAATTGAAAGCTCCTCAAGCTCCAAGGCTTCATCAAGAGCTCTACCCAGCCCCTCAACCACACTAGACCTTACCGCCCAGTGTCCGCGATTGAATGTGCCAGCTCAAAGTTCATTTTTGAAGACGAGACTAATCATATATTCTTCTTAGCCGACTTGTCAATTTGGCAGTAGGTGTTTTTATGGTTCTTGGTGGAATTTCCCAATTCTTTCCTTTAGGCTTGTAAGTAACATACATATCCATGCGTCAGCAAGATTCGAGAAATTCGCTCTTTCTAACATCATCGTAGCCAATCTATTATCATTGGATGTTACGTTATCATCTTCGGAATCTGTAAGTTATCCTCATACTATATCGTCCCGCTCATGAAGTTTACTAACACAATTTCCTAGGCACTGCTCTTCTTGGTTCGTCTCACCCACCTTAAGCAGGAAGCTTCACAACAATGCCCTCCCATCCAATCTCAATTTGGACTTCAAATGAGCCTGCCAAATATGTCGCATATATCACTAATACCGAATTATAGAATTCCAAATTCCACCACAAGTCTCGCGCTATGCATCCTTCCTATTTTCCTTCGTCGGACGAGGAATCTGTACGTCGCTCTCCACATTCCCATATACAGCATCCACCATAAATCAAGCAAAACTAACACCCAAACCTAGTCTACGTATTCGTTGGATCCATTCTCTTACATGACCACGTCTTGCGCATCATTGCCGGTTCTTTGATTGGTATAATCGGCCTTATTTACATTGGTCTCGAGTTTGTTCCATCTATCGAGCCACCTGCGAACATGAGGTAAATACTCTATTCTCCCCCCCAAATATCGCTCCATACACTTACAGTCTATACGAAACATTTTACTAATGATCATTCTCAAAAACAGAGAAGCAGATGGAGGATGGGGCGCCGAACAAGTCTAATCGCATCGCACACCTCCACCTCCCTTCGAGTTCTAAGGCTCCTCACCCGCGATCACTCAATTCAAAAGATATCATTCATATCTCCTACGATACGCACAACACGTCGATACCGCGTCCACTTTTCCCCTCGCAAATACTACATTAGCCATCACCTATTTATTGGTACTAAAGACGCGAGTTTCCAGAAAAACAACATTTATTACATATCATGTTATCTCTCTGCAACCGAATCACCTATTCCAATTAGCTATAGAATGGACGGTAACATGTCGAAACGTCTCCTTACTATTCCTCGCGTGTGTATGTATGTGCATCAACTAGTCTTCAATAAAACCAAGGTACAAAATCCAAAGCCGGGAGATGACTAAATTCACATTGTGAGACCTTCAACTTGGAATTGTACAATATTGACATAATGGTTTTATTTAGACTCATTGGACTGCATACATTGAGTCTGTTGCGTCATTTTTTGTTCCATTGGAACCACCTGCACCTATCTTGCTTGCCTGTGCCTTAGACCCTGTATCTGTTTCCATGTATACATTAGAGTTGCAAACTTGTGCATCTAGCACTCCCAATACCAAAAGACCGAACCTGGCACTGAAGTTATACCAAAGAGAAATCCTGCACGCCTCTTGTCATTCCAATGTTACACTGACAATAAGTATAATGAAATCCCCCATTCATTAAACGGCAGAAGGGTATCCCATCCCATTCCGATTATGTAATGCCCCGAAAAAAGCACCCCTGGTAAACTCCCATCATATCATGCAGTGTGTGGCCCAGTCCTCAGAGACAAACTTGCTCACTCCCATACCCCTATTCTTACTCACTTTCCTTTCCCGTTTCGTGCTCATAGTATTCTTTCCCATATCTGCAATAACCTCGCGAGAAAATTCACAAAGTAAAACGCACATTCGTAATTTCGTAGCTTTCTTTTTCGTCCAGTTTACCGGAAAGGCTAGTGTGGTTGGCGGGTAAATATTAATCCAACCCGATTCCCAATTCAGCCAATTCTCTCTCCTTGGCCTTTAAAGCCTCCCTCATCTTTTCCGCTTCCCTCTGTAACATCTCCCTTCTCTCGGTTTTCGCGCGATCACTTTCACTTGCCGGGTCTTTCGCACTGCTCAGTGCACTTCCAGCACCGCTACCCGAGGGACTGGTTGAGTAAGTAGCAGGACCGACGGTACTAAGACTCGGGCTAACAGCGGCGGAATACCGGCTCGGACTTAATCTCAGACTATCGGTTCCGCGGCGGAAGCTAAGGTCATTTTCGGAATTAACATCAGAATCGGAATTTGTGAAGCCGTGGTTCAGTATCGATTTTATGGATGAGAGACGTTTAGGTAAAGTTGATGCGTGTGCAGATTCCGAGGAGAGGGAATTATTTGGGTCCATATCGGTAGCGGAAAATGATCGTTTTCGAGAAGGGGAGAGATAATTGTTGGGCGACACGGAAAGTCGATTATGGATTGGCGAAGGATATGATGCCATTGGCGGCAGTCGATTATCATTAGTTAAGGAGTCAAGATTTTGTCCTTGATAATTTGGGTTCGATGTATAGGCGCCAAGATCAGATGGTGGATGTTGTTGATGCTGATGCTGGCCATTTTGTGTCCGGATTGGTTCGGGCAGGGCTCTTCCTGGATCGTTGCGTAAACGAAGACCCAAGTTCACTGATCCGTCAGGATTCATTGTGCCTCGCTCAACTACCTCTTCGGGCGAAGCACGATCAGAATCTGGCGAATCCATTGTGCTACTGGTTTCGTAGCTGGAAGCTTGAGAACCTTGAACTGCTGGGACTACCCTCTTACGACGCTTGATGATTGATTTCTTCATAGTCACTGGTCGATGGACACCATGGAGTTTATAATACAGCCCTATCATGTGTTAGTTCGGATACGTTTCTGGCTTGTCGATTAACTTACCACAAGCGTTACAAATTGTGTGACCACTCTCATCTCTACGCCAGAGCGGTGTGATGGTAGTTCCACAGTTTTGGCAAGCTACAACGACCGTGGTATTTTGTGCTTGTAGTTGAAGGGATGCGACATCAATCGGAGACGGCGCATCTGTTGGTTGATCATTTTGCGGCTGTGGTGTTTGTGTTGCTTGCCTATCTTGACAAGAAGTAAAGTGAGCGGTTTTTGAGACACGGTTGTTGAAAGCTGGGCACCCACCACAGCCTTCGGCGCCTCCAGTACCATTGCAGCGTCCACCACCAGGGCATGTTCCTGTGGAGGTTTGATCTGCAGAAACATAGGTTGCGCCAGCAGCAGGAAGTGAAATTGACCCGCTCGCAGAGGGAGATTCCCGATGATCTCCAGGATAACCGATAGGAGCAGTAGTTGGTGGACGTTTTAGATTCGTGGGCCGAGAAGCATTGCGAGCTTTTTGATATAAGCCACAGGCATTGCATATAGTTGCTCCTTGCGGAGACCTTCGCCAAAGTGGTGTTCTTGTTGTGCCACAATTACTTTATAAAGTTAGTCACAACTACCTACAAAGCAATTGTCTTCCATACCTGCATATTTGATTAGATTGGATCTGCTCCCCACCTGGGGACGACGCAGGGGCGCTGGCCTGGGAACTCTCTCTTTGACTCCGCTCTAACGAGTTATCCCTAGGACTTTGGTGATTTACTGGAATACCAGTAGTCATAATTCTATCCGAGTTTTTATAGTCGGTATTAGACGAGATGGTATGCGTGTAATCTCTTTCTTGTTGGCGCCGATCTTCGTATCTTGAAGAGTTTGCGGTTCCGCCCAATTGATTGCCTGCTTCATACTCTTCTTTGGTAGGCTGTTCCATTGCAGCAACAGCCGGTCGAACAGGAATCACTTCCTGCCTCCGTTGATGCGGAGATGATGAGCCTCTGTTACTAATGTTGCTAAAAGGATGATCCGACTTAAAGCCAATCGAAGGAGCTGCTTGAAGTGCGCAGCACATATGGCTTCCTGAAAACGTTGACGTGTCTCGGAAATATGTGATTTCTGACGGGCGGAGAGAAAGCAGTAGCTAACGTCAAAAGATGCGATGAGAAAACTCTCAAAAGTAAGACTCGAGTTGTAATGTTCTTTACGAGGTAGTGAGAACTCCAACGCCTTTGGATAAGGAGGAAGACTTTGCTATTGGAATAGCGTGAAGGTAATGTCAATTATTCTTTGATCTCCTCGTGCAATTATAGCTGGGGTGGCGAGATGATATGGTCGCCGATGAGGTTATTCTACCGACGTTTGGATGCGTATGAGGAGGCAGGGTTAGATTGCCTTTCAATCTTAGCTTGGTCTCGTAAGCTCTACCTACTTGCGCCAAAAATACAAGCTGCTAGGATGTGATGCAGTAAAGATTGGTGCTTTATTCGGAAATGCTGTGAAAATACTGGAAATTATTCCTAGAATGCAATTGGAGCCCAATCAACGTTTGCAAGATCCAGAGGGCCCTGAAGATAATTTGAGGGGTTTGTCCTAGAGACTCGGGGCTAGAACTTCTGATAAGGATTGAAAGTCTGTTATCCAAGGAGTTGGCCTGATTAAGTGGAAAGTCAGCTCGACAACGCGGTAATGGTTATTGAAAATAGACTTGACAAAACAACGAGTAAGCTATGCAAATTCCAAGTGCTAACAATAACAATAATGCAATTCTCTATGTTGTGGTCGTGATTGTGATTTGCGGTTGCACGGGCCAAGTTTATATTGGAGCGGGAAACAGAGCCTACAATGCACTACGCAAACTTCGACTTTGCCGTTGTTGAATGGGAGCAATGGCAATGCGATCAACCTCTTTTGCTCCAGTAAAGGCTCCAGAACCAAATAAAAGGGGGCAGAGGGACGGAAAATACAAGTGTTGAGATATCGTGCTGTGTTACCTACCTAAGTGCGCTTGGATTTAATGGCTTTTGGATCAAAATGATCGCCGTGATCTCCGGGATTTCGAGCACGAGAAAAGGAATATTGAAGTTGATAATATGAGGAAGGATTGAGCGATTGCGATTTGATTTAACTTCACTCATGCAAGCCCAATTCCTTGTCTGACACAAGTTTTGCTTGCTTGCTCGCTCTCACTGAAATCCGTGACTGAAGATTGATCCGATAAAGTCCAGACCAGTGACCCAAGTTAACCTTCCTCTCCTCCCCCTTTCGGATGTTTCAAAGGACCCTTTCTTTCTTTCTTTCTTTCTTTCTTCGTCGCTCCTTGAATCTGGATGTCGTCGTTCTCTTTTCCTTATTCGAAGGTGTGGCTTTTGTCATCCATTATCTGTAACATGTAATACTTTGTCGAATCCAAATATCGGTGAGATGAGTAAGGTAAAGTCAGGGGGGTTAGAGGCTGAATGAACTGGAAAGAATATCAGAAAGAATATCCTCGTTCCCTTCACGGTGGTCTGAGTGACAGCAAGTGAAGAAGACGGTGATGAGAATTGTGAAGTGTGAAGATGTTTCGAACTCTTCTTCGCCCTTGAGACGGTGTGGACGGTGAGGTCGGTGTGAAGGGGGAATCCTGTTGTACGAATGGCTTTTTTTTCTTCGAATATTCCAATAAGTATTTGTGATGGTCGGTACTCGTGCAGCAAGGTCGTAGTAGAAAAAGGCTTTAGTTACCTAGCAGGTAAGGTTAGAAATTGATCGCTACCTAGGTAATCCATAGTAAGTGGTAAGTTATGCATACCACTTGCTCCTCTTAATCAAGAAACACCTGGAGTCCTGGAAAGGCAAGCGTCACTTACGCATAAAGAGTGGTTCTATTGCGATTAGCGTGAGCTAAATTATCTTAGCGTGGTCATTCACATTATCTCATTTTTCATTGGCTCGGCTACGGCATCTCTGAACAAAGATTTAATCATTTTAATGCAGGGTCGAAAAATTGAATACTTATCGGTACCTTCCTGGCATCTCCCTAGTACATCCCTCGCATCGCGCAGGCTGGTACGGTTGGAACTTGGTATCGAGGTAGGTAAGCAAAGAAAAGGTCAACGGCCGTTGGTCCAACATGCCGGGTATCACTGCACTTATCTTCCGATTGCTTCGAAGTTTCCATATTGCGGAGCGACACATGAGATAAAGGTCACGAGACGTAGATGCTAGCAGAGTTACCTACGCCTATCTGGGTACTTTGTATCTATCTACCTAGGTGGGTACTTTTCCATTTATTTTTTTAGATTTTAGATTTTAGATTTTAGATTTTAGATTTTAGATGTTAGATGTTATTAGATGGACCTCTCATTCCGCTCGAAGATATACTCGAGTAGAAGAGAAGAGAAGAGAAGAAGACGGAGGATTATATAATCAAGATTCTACCATGTCTTGAACCAATCGGTACCAAGGACAAGTGCAAGGGAAGAAGATATCTTCCTAGCTTTTATCTGATCCTATACTCTGTACGTATACGGAGTGTATACCATGTACAGAGTGCAGAGTACCAGTAGAGTGTCTCAGTGTGTAGAGTTTCCAATCATATTACTTACCTAGGTACGAACTTAATCTTCTGGACAATCGACATCGATATCGACATCGACATCGACAAAGCCAGCTCCTATAGGAGGAAATCATTATGTAATAATATCGCATCAGATGTCACCACTAGCTAGCTACCTACCTATGCCTATGTAGGTACCTAATGTCATTCAAAATCATGGCAGACACAATGCCCAGAATCATGTCATGGCACAGAAGACTTTCTTCCGTTGGAGCGTTATCTTATCTAACCATAGAAGTGGCCAGCATTGTTCACCGGCGACCACATTTCAATCACATTTCACTTCCTCAACGAAAGCCTTTGGCCATAGACCTGAAAGGATGGTTCTAGACCATTTATAGTCCTCAACGCCCATCGCTTCCATCTCTCCAGAACACAACCGCCATATGTACCTAGGTCATCTGCTGGCAGATCTCAGTATACTGTTACACTAGACTACATTCTTAGCCAATCACCTTCCACACAGATGAGATGTGTTTCTACATTTGCTTTTTCTGCTCCTCATTATCGCTTCCAGAATGCAGGCGAACGTGTACCCTGTCAAGGGATTCGTGGAACAGAATTGCCACTGACTATCGGACTATTGTACAATCCCACCTCCGATGCTACAAGATGTCCATCGAATTTGAATAGCGGCATGGATAATTCAATGTTGGTCACCTCACGCGTCTATAATCGCTGCGTCAAAATTCATACTCAAGGACATCGGTGGTACAATAAACCAGTGGGAAAAAACAGGTTCCAACGTACAAACGTATGTCTTCTACGTTGAGCTTTTCTTCAACTCTGATCTTTTCTTTCAACTACATTACTTGTTTCGGACTGACATTCTGGTGGTTGGTGATTGGCATATATATAGTTCGCACGCACCTCGTTTGCATTCCTTTTCGTACCCCCAAACCACCAGCCACGCCAAAGATCCTCCCTGAAATCTTGGCCCCCAGTAAGATCCTCAGCCTTATCCTTATCCATGAGTTCATCTCGTGTTTGTGTTCAACTCGAGATGGTCAACTATTTTCGGTACAATACGATACAGCACATCCTCCTCAAAGTGTGAATGTTTTACAAGTACACATGCGGTGTGGACCAATTGTTCAATCTCTTGAGCTCAAAGAAGTCAACCGTAAAGTTATAAGTTAGTCTCCGCAGCCATAATTCATCAGCACTCCCGCTAAATGGCAGGAGTCTATCCCGATGTCACGGAATCTCAAATGCTACGTTGGTATCTACCCAATCATAGCCTCCATCAACAAAATTTGAACGACTCCGACTAATGACAAGAAACGCCGCGCGTTACAACCACCAAGTACCTCACCCTGTCAAATACTATGTTAAAGGTTACTTTATCGTCTCTAGCCCAACAGTCGTGGTAATGTGACCGTCAAGTCTCCACGGGTAACAATTTCTGTTATACGACAGCGGCATGGAATATATTTTCCTTTGCCGAATCCGAACTTACCCCGTCAGTGCAAAGACCCGAAATCATACAGCATGAAGGAGGGATGAACTGATGAACTACAAGATACAAACAAACTCGTCCCTTGCAAAGGCACAACATGATTATTGGCCAAGAGAGGAGGAATCGAGATTACGGATTCGTGGCTCGAGTTCCCCCTCTTCATACACCTCAACTATCAAAGTTTCACAACTTTGATATTAATGGACCTTACCTATCATCGAGATCCACGAATATATTTCGAGAGATTTGCCCTCATCCTTGAGCTTGATCCTTGAGCTTGACACCATGTAACATCAAAATGCTATAGTTGTGCAACCAAACAACGCATGGAGCCGCCGGGCTACATATACGGTACCATTTCATCCATTTACCTGGCGAAACTCCAACCCTCGAGATTCCAGCCATGCAATATTCCGACGACAAGGTATAACTATAGGGATAATGTTGGTCGCCGAATGGCAGGTAACGGTACGGCATCACGTAGGTCTTGGGAATCCAATTAAATTCCCACCACACATCTATCTTTCCCATCTGATAGCAAGCATACTTGCAAAAGTAAGTGAAACCGACTTTCTTTGTAGTCGAGTCTCTTCCAACTTAGTCTCTTCGTAACCTGGGTAGTCACTTCCTTATTTGACAGACTTCCCCCCAAGATATTTCCTTACACGCATCGGACGTAGCACCAAACACTCGGCGAGTTTTTTTCCTTCTTGTCAAGTGCCGTACGGAGGTATACTGAACGGAACGAACAAACTTCCCGAGTTACAAGTGCCTTCCTACATATATCTCTCATGGGTCCAGGTAGCACGGCGAGTATGCTGCGCAATTGAGTATATCCATGCATGCATGGATGCAGAAATATCAATATCAGATCCGGACCGAGACCTTTCATACCCTACAAGGCGACACTAGAATGTCAAAGCTACTTGGAATGAGTATGGATATGTCACTTGTAAGTACTTGGTACACCGCCAATTCCTGAGCATGAATTTGAATATTGTCTTTGCATTTGAGCAGCCATGCGGAAAATATCATCGGAACGTTTTGAAATCTCTCAAGAAAAGAACAGGCTAGACTTCTACATTTTTTCTCTCAATCTCCATTTCTCCTTTCTCTTCTCAAGATATGTCATATCATACAAGTACGAGTACGAGGAAGAAGTACAAACACATTAATCTCTCAAACCATCAGTCAAAGACTTGTATCTCTACAGTACAGTATACCCCGCCATCACAGCCTCACACAGGCAGAGAATCATACCATTTTAAAATACGAGTGGCTCACTCAATTCACATAACATACCACCAATCACAATCACAAAATACAAACAACGTAAACCCAAACTCTCACTCGTAGTTTCCTCAACCTCTCAGCCCCTACCCTTCATTGACCATTGGCCATTGCTCAACCATAATCGATCCCTTTCATTCCAGCTTCCAAGTCTAGAGTTTGCAAACATCCCGCATATAATATCAAAAGAAAACTCATCCATCTACTCAGCTAGCAGATTCTACCTACCCCCACCCTTCACTCTCTAGCCACCAGATACCCACCATTTCCATTTCCATTTCCCTCTTCCTACCAACCATCCTCATCCTATCCATTGAATCCCACCATACACCCCCTTCTACCCCCTCCCTCCTCCTATACCCACTCTACCTACCCAGCTCCGAACATCCAAGCCAATCCAATCCAATCCGATTCCCATCATACCCTCTCATCTTCCTCATCCATCTTCTTCAAGATTCTACCCTCATTCTCGATTCTTCACTTCTAACTCTTCATTCTAACTACTACCTACTACACACACAACAACGATATCTCCCCTACCAACTACCCCCAAATCTATCGACATCTCTATCTTCTAGTTCTATTTGGTTCCTCCAGTTTCTTCACTCCATCCCATTCCATTCTCATTTCCTCTCCCGTTCCCCCAAACTTAATATTTACCCTCCCCCTTCATTTCCACATCCATCTCCACACAATTCAATCCAATTCAACAACCAAATTTCCCAAACACTCATCACCTCCAATTCCACCCCCCAACAATCTTCGAACTTCAATCTTCAATCTTCAATCTTCAAACTCTCCTTCCTCTCTCCCAAACTTCTCCCCTCCCCTTCCCTTTACCCTCATCCTCCCTCTTCCCCCTACCCCCCCGCGTACCCTCACTCCCCCTCTCTATCCCTCTCTATCTCTCCCTCCCCAAAAGAACCCCAACCAACACACACCACAAAGCACAATGACAAATACACAAGACAACCCAACAAGAAACAACCTATCCAATATCCAGCCCCGATATCGTATTAAACCACATATCCCCAACTACATATCCCGAGGTCTACACCGCTACCCATCCACATCTCAAAACACATCTCAAAACACAACTCAAAACACAAAATTCCAACCCCAAAACTAAAAGAACAAGTCCCAGGGCCTATCTAAACAATCAACTCTCCAACTTTCTGTACTCATCACTCATGATCTAGGTAATCTCCAGGCTTCCGAATCTGCTCACAGATGCACTCAGTACAAGCCATTATTATTTAATCAAATCCAAATTACAATTTGAAACCCGTGGTTTCATCAGCTCATCACCTCGATCCTTTCTTTTCTTTGTTTCATCTTATCTTTCCCTTTCTCATCACTTCATTGCACTGCCTTTCCAACTACCTAATCATTGAAATACCAAGTTCCCATAGATACACAGAGACTTCATCACAAACATAAATAGTTTTCAACATGTCCTTTTTATTGCAGTGTATACATTGCTTTTTGGCAGAAATCATGTTTCATCCTGGCACTACATATTGAAAGTAACGAAGTGAACTAAATTGACCAAAGAAATTTGTACACGCCTTTTCAAGCCCTCGTAACCTCGCGAGCTTGTAGCCTCATAGGCTCTCCCTAAGTTCACCACCACTTTACCATCTCTCTGGAAATAGCAAAGTATGAAAGCCATCAAAAAGCAACGTGAAAAGCAAAAAGCAAACATTGCAAAATAAGCAAGCCATATTGTAAATGTATACCAACAAAATAGCACCAGTTATAACAAATCCTCCATCGCATAGTCTACCAACCTGCATCTTATCCATACATCAATTCTTCCTTCCCTTTTTCATAACTGTGATCCACTCGTCATCCTCAAGAGGAGGAGGGATGATCGTTCGATCTGTAATAACTTTCTTTCCTTTCTTAGCAGTACTTGTAGTGCCGATTGAGCTATAGCCAACAACGCTCGCCCATGTAGAAGTAGACTTGAGGGTATTGCTGCCATATTTCACACTGTATTCAACAAGATCATCAATGCCCTCTTGTTCCATTTTGTCATCTTCTTCAACGGAAGCATCGGCAAATCCATCGGTTTCAAAACGCTTGTAGATATTTTTATTTTTACCAAGAGGTTTCTTCGAAATACTCTTATATTGTTTTGCTTTCGATTGAATGTGCGACTCGTGTGCGGTGGTGATTCTCAAGACCTTATTCTTCTTGACTTTCTGCTTTTCTTCGTCGACAAATTTATCCTCGCTTCCATGTGCCATTTCTTTTATATTCTGCCTCTCACCCATCAATCCTGCAGGTGTGTCTTCATCCGCAGCAACTTCGCCTTCGTTCTCTGGACCATCTTGCCTGTTGTCTCCCTCTGTTTCATCATCGATCTGAGAATTGTCTGCTTCGGTGCCAAAGAGCTCTGCTTCAGTTTTCATCGCAATCGTTTTCTGACCCGGGGTTATCTTCTGACCAGTTGCCCAGTCAAACATTTTGCGGTATTCAAGGATATTCCGAAACGCGTTTCGTCCAGCCCATCTCCAGAAACCTTCTTCTCTGATAACAGCCTCTTCTTCTTCCTTTCGGATAACATGTAGATCATTCTGGATGGCAGCGATGAGTTTTTCTATCAATTCTTTTCGGGGCTTCGGATTGGAAGACGGTTTGACATCAATACCAAGACGACAGAAAACTTCGGGATTAATACCACCATATGGATCGTTTTTGTAGGCCGTCTCGGGGGTGAACCTTTGCTGGTGACCACGGAGTTTAGATTGTCTTAATGGTGTGACTGTATTGAGCCTTTTAGCTGCCCTTTGTTGCTTTGGAGTCGGAAAGTTGGGGGTCTTGTAGTATTTATTGGAAACTGGAGTGGGTGGCTGAACCGCATATGCATCATATTCTTCATCCTCCTCTCCGACTGGACCAGCAGTTGCAGATGATATATCAGCACGACGGTTGTCATAAGCATAAGTACCTTCCCAAGCACCTTTACTTTCGTGGATTTGGCCATGCAATGCCTCGCTAATGCCATTGATCTCATCTTGACTACAAACTACAACGTTCCTTCTAGTCTTTGCCCCCAACTTCTTTGCTCGCTTCCTTTCTCTCCTTGTTAAATTCTCTTCCTCGAGGCTCATTTCAGAGATCGCATCGGTTGCCTCGGATGTGGTCTCGGAGTCTGTCCGTTTCTTGTCAGCTCCGTCTTTTCTCTTCATCATCTGAGATCCAAGAGATAAATCAGTTTGGTCAAATGTGGTGATCTCTCGAATGATAGCCTGGATCTCTTTGTGTCGAGTATAGTGCATCTCATCAGACGTGTTGCATCTATTATAATTAGCAAATTAGCCTAGATAGGTATGAGAGTCCATGTAATTACCCAAGACATTCATGAGATTTTCCTTTATTACGCATGCAAATTAGCATTATTATTGACTATTTAATGGTCTCATAACCATGATCAAGCACTTGGTGACCAGAATAAGGTTAATAAGGTTGGGGAACTTACCAAGGAAATGCAGCTGCTGATGAAATCGGAAGCAAGGTTCAACATGCTTACCAAGGCAGGAAGACTTTGAACGAGCATCTATGGGAGTAGCATAGTAAGTAAGTCTACCAAAGTTACAGATGAGGTCACCATAGCTTGATGTGACTTACTATGAAGTGGTGTCGCACATGTTCCGCAATGATGTTCTAGAAACGGTTGTTAGTATACTCTGCGACAAACATAAGATTGTGGATTTCGTACCTAAGCCAGGTGATACATCCCATCTATACAAGGTTTTACCCTTATAGAGACGATCCTCGCGAGCAATCATTGCCCAATTCATCATAGCGAATATTGTACAAAGTCGTTGAATTTGGAATGCTCGAGTTTCTTGGCGGGGAGATCTTTGATTGCCTTGAGATGTGGAAGTAATTGAACTTTGATACTGAATTTGGTCTACGAATCTCCCTGCTCCTGTGGAAAAATCCTTGTCTTCGACGTCACGAGCCAATCAAACTATTTTGTGATAATTCAAAAAATAGTCGGCTCACGGGGAAAGGTTGTAAATGAAATATATTTGTTGTGGACAAGCAAAGCAGATCAATACGATCTTTTTTTCGGTCTGATGTTAAGGGAGATGAAAGTCTTCAATGTTGGCGCAAGAAGCCACTGGTATCTTTTGAAGAGCGTGCCAGAGAAGAAATGATATAACCTCCTTAGCGCAATACTAGCTGTAAAATACTAGCTGTAAAATACTAGCTGTAAAATACTAGCTGTAAAATACTAACTGTAAAATACTAGCTGTAAAAAAACTTAAAGAAATTTCGAAGGAATTGGATTGCGAGAATATCAAGATGTTGTGAAATTGTGTTCGTTACAATATTGATAGAAATCGTGATCCCAATTTTTGGAATTGATTGTGAGTCGAAATGCTCACTGGACTGAACATGAAATAGTGGCGCTTGTGAGGCTAGTGAGGAAAAATGAGTGCAGATACGTGTTGTACCTATTTCTCTGAATTATACGGTTCAACACTGCCGTAGTGTAGGCGGTTGTGAACTGAATCTTGCCGACCTCCGTACTCAAGGCTTGTGTAATCGAATTATTAGACGCTATGAATGAATGAGATGTATCAATATTGATGGAGTGAATATGGTCAGGCTTGATCCAGGAAACTGAAATTCGTTATTTTATATCTTTTTGTTTCAATTTCATCCAGTAAACCTTTTAATCTTCCGGATCTAATGTTCCTATCGACATCGATACGCCACGTTGGGCTGTCAGACTGGGTAGAATTGTTCCGTAGGTGATGACTTTACTCAACACCAGATATCTCAAAAAGGCTTTCTGCTTCTGAGTTCAAGCCCCTCTCGAGTTTGGATGCCTCCCAAGCGAACAAAAGTATTGGCTGTCGTCCTGGTGGGAAGAACTTGATATGATAGGCCAAGATTAAGATCGAGAACTCGGCAACTTCTTTGCTTCGCATATAGCTGTGGGCTATCGATAGATGTTTTACATGAAATGTTTGTCAAATCTGAGGGATTGGAGTTGTGAAGACAACAGAAGCATTGGTTGTCGTCTCGATCGAAAGATGTTGTCTTTGGAGTTTGAATGAAAAGATAGATCTGTTGTAGCTACTCTTACTGAGAAAAGACGGCACAATACTGGAATATGCCTCAGTTGAAGGTATTTCGAAGACTCGAAGTTGATTGTCTGTATAGCCAAATTCTGAAAGAGATGCCGAGTGTTCTGTTGACCTCCTTCTATCTCCTTGTACTCCCCTTTCACTTTTAGTCCTGGATAGAGACTGTCTGCTGAATGGATGCTGAGTGTTATATCCCCAGTCCTCCCTCTGATCTTCTTGTTCCTCTTACTTGTAGTCGTAGGTAAAGACTGACTATCGAATAGACAGCGAGTGATGTTTGATTTTTCGTTTTCTCCTTGTTCCTCTCTGTCACTCGAATCGTATGTGAAGACTGGCTGATTAGCGAATGTCAAATGCTGAAGTTGATTGTTTTCTCTTCCTCCTATCTCTATGCGAACAAAGGAAGTAAGACGTTGATGATGATGATGATGATGTTGTTGTTGTTGTCAGAGTGAGGATTAAGTGAGTATTATTTCTTGAAGAAAGTTTGTGCCAAGTGGTTTCGATGGATGCGAATGAAATTGATGAACGTCTTCCTCAATCCTCTTAGCCTACTGATCAAGAACTCTGCTGGGGCAAAAAAGAAGATAAATAGTATGAGATGGTAGAATCAAGTATGAAAGCGTTCAAGTGGGGATCTCATGCAACAGTCATGCTTGATGGGAAGTTTTGTTTGTTTAAAAAAGGAAGGCGCATTTCGACTTCTTGAAAGTTCGGATAAGTGCACTACCAGAAATATCTCACTCACTTGCCTCACTGAGTACTTTCTCTACGATTCACTACAAACAACATCCAATGAGTAGGTACATGTTTCATAAATGTTTGGGAAACTCATCTTGACTTATTATTAGGTATTCAAAGATGCTGCAAAGCTTGAACTGCTAGTCGCATACCAAAGTGACAGGATAATGAAGTGTGTGATCGTTTGCATCTGACATTCTCTGACATTCTCTTGGATAATTCATATCGATATCCATATTCATTCATAATTATCAACTTCATTCCATTTGAATCATTACAACCCAAAACAAAAGGAAAAACTTCAGCGTCGCAAAACTCATCCTCCTGATTTCGTCCTTCATGTTACTATATTGTGGTCTCATCAAAACGAAGTTGATTCGCTCGAGTGTTAGTGGCGTGCTTCTTCCCCTGTTGAATGATGAAAGAAGCTTTACCGCCCATATTCAAAGCATGCAGCCAACCTATAAATCACGGACTAGTCGTGCACCTGCCCATGTGTATGGATAATTACGCTGGTACCAATTGACACTATATGATTCAATTAGTATTATAATAGAGGACGAATCAATCCGACTTGACTTACAATGTCTTCCTTCCAGCAATACGAGGATGAGTGGCCCATGATCCCCCAAGGATAATGTTGTGTTTTCCGTCAAAGAAGTCGGCTTTGAAGATCAGTTTTTACAAAAATTCCATGAACCAAGACGGAAGACATACCAGTATAAGCTGGATATAAAGGCATCGGCTCAAATCCTTCATGTTGAACGAGTGGTGAGCTGGTCCATTCCCAAACTCCACCCATATCAGCCTGCCCTGCAAGTTTATTCCCTCCAGCAGTAACGGAGATTGGATGCCAGTTCTTGAATCCAACATTGGCACCTTCAAGGTCGGTGAAAAGCTCTTGAGAGCTTCCACCGACTTGAGACGCTGATGATGGTGGTGTCTCTTCAACACCCTCGTTTATTAGATGCCTGTTAATCAATTAGTTTTTACGTATGGCTTGGAGTAATATCACTTCTATGCCTACCCATTAACAGCTGGCACAGTTTTGCCTAGATGTCTCTCTGCTTTTTTTACGTTCAAGCCGTCAACATGACTGTAAATACTTCGAGCTTCTTCAACCGTCGGGATCCGCCCCCCCATCCAAATTGCACATCCAGAAAGCTCATCGTATGAAGCGAATACAGGCCAATCTAGAGCATACTCAAGTGGCACTGGACCGTAGACTGTTCGAACAGCTTTGTCTTCGAGATATGCCTTACTTAACCGGGGCGAAGCTGACCCATTTGTACTTCCGTTACTATATCCATTTGAAGTACCGTTGGTGTAGCCATTCGACTGTCGACTTTTAATCCACGAAGCAGGGATCTTGCTTTCATGTGTTTGTTCCAGGTAAAAAGCGTACTGTTCACATTCAGGAACTGTGTCTCACAAACATTTCAGGCGTGGCTTACCTCTTCATTGGTAATTGGCCGACCTTTGGCTTCAAATGATCGAACCAAAACTTCTCGGGAAGGTTTCTCATTATCCCTGTGGTTCATTGTTATATTTAATTTGTGCTTGAATGGAGCGTGTTTAACATACCACCCAAAGTGATTGTCCGGTCCAGAATTATCCTCAGGGTCATTCAACCCGACTACGATCTTCTGCTCTGGAATGGTAAACCATTCATTTGGCACTTGCAATACCTTGGCTTTTATTGCTTCTCCTTTGAAGTCTGGCCTAGCGCTAGTGGGTGGAATAGTCTTATCACTTTGCAATAACATGTACAAAAGTGTTTCCAAATGCATAGCTTCATGCTCAAACCCCAACCAAAGTGCGCGACCAAGATTTCTAGGAAGTGCTTGACTTTCATATAACTTTTTGACTTTTGATCTCACCTTTTCTTGATATGATAGAATCTCCTCAAGTGGTGGCCACTCATCGGGAATCTCGGAATGAGAGTGACACTGCTCGGGATTATCAACATCCGGATCAATTCCTCGTTCAAAAATTGCAGGATATGAAGAGGGCTCACAAAGCGGCTCTGTAGTAACCTTATTCAGTTGCATGTCCAAAAATGTTGGAATATGTCCCAGGTAGAAAATGCAAGCATTTCGAAGTTTGATTGGCTTCTCGACCAATTCTTCGTTTGGAATCATTTTTCTGGTGACAGTATCCCATACTGACCAGAGACCTTGCCAATCCTGAAAAGTTGGGGCCGTAGACGAAGCATATACACCTGGATTCGAGTCGAATGTCATTGTGCTCTTTATTAAGAGGTGCATATCTTCAAGTCTAAGTCAGAATAGTATTCAATGGGATACAGATAATAGTTATCCTGTTATGGAAGCGCATTTTGCAATGCCATGCCATGTTGGTGTCAGTCCCAAGATAGCAAGTGAATAAGCATGCGCCACAAATCCACGATTGGGAGATACCCCCACGCCGATGGTTTCTGTGATCATAAGACCATGTACATTGACGTGATATCTGCCTGCGAGATTGCCGATTCAAACCGGAGCTGGGAAAGACGAAAGTAATAAGAAAACTTACTATATCGATCTTTAGAAGCCGACCATCTCTGAGCTTCCATCATCCCGGCATCTTTCACTAGCTTGGCTGTTTCTTCCTGTGAGTATTTTAAACTGACCTCTATCTTCACACGCTCTCCTGCTTTTATAAGAACGTCTTTGATGACGATATCTCGATTTGGAGAATAAAAGGCCTGGTGACGACCTCCTTGTGTGTCGTATACATATTCTCCGATGACAGTCCAGTCTGCAATATCAAATACGTTCTCTCCGAGAATTTTGTTCGCCTGGATCAAACCATTCAAGATAAACCTTTTGTAAGGAGTAAGCAAATGACTGGTAATCGATCGCTGTTGATTGCGAGTACATACTTGTGGGTGATTCCTTTCTTGTCTTATTATCAAGGTTAGCCGCAGGAAAGGTCTTGGAATTGAGTAGACACACCATTATAAGCATGACTATAACGAAATTAGCCAAAGATAACCTGAGTGATAATTTAATGGGACTTACTAGATCTTTTCTGGATTACTAGTCGCATCGATGGCAATGAGAAACATGTCCGAGGGGCTAAAAACTTCCGCAAAACTCTTCAGAAACGCCGATGCATCGTGCCTTTGAAAGTTACCTGCGCGTGGTAAGTTGATTGTTGGTAATCAAAAATTGTAAACACAAACCAATGCTCGATCCCATCGACACAACGCACTTTGGCCTGGAAGAGTTTTCAGGAAGTTTCAACCATGCGAGACCATCGTCATAAGTTCCATGAAGCCCATGGCACTTCACGTATCTGAATTCCGGAACCTGCTCTAGAGTTCTCTCTAACTCTTTCAATGAAAGATCAAGCGCGTAGTAGTCGACACATTTTCCCGCTGCATCTAAAGCTCGTAGTAATATACTCACCTTGCGCAAATTACTGTTCATTGTTAGTTCTAGAAGTTTCAAACTCCAACGAAAATTACAAACCCGCTTCCCAGCTCAACAACCATAGAGTTAGAAGGTATATTTGCAGCAATACTTTCTGCGGAACGTTCAAGGACATCTATCTCTGCGTTTGTAAGGTAGTATTCAGACAAATAAGTGATCTGACTCTATAAGTTAACATGGTCGATAGATTTTCCAAGTAAACGAATACCAACATCTTCATAAATTTGTAGACCCCGCTCATCATACAGGAGCAGGGTAGGCAGACTCTTGAGACCGCTTTTTGGTCTCAAAGATGCCAATATCTCATCTTTCAACTCAATTTCGGCACCATCATGGCGGATATCGATAATATTGAAATTCGAATTGTGATGTGATTTGGGCTTAGCTCCCGTGACTTTTGTCACATGAGGAGACACGCTTGAGACATCCTCGACAGCACCGTTAGAGTTGCTGGGAATGAGAATAGCCATTCTCATAGAAGAGCTGGAATTGAAGGAGCTTGCAATATGGTATTGGTGTACTGTCAATTCGTTCCGAGTTGGTTTGTATTCAAAGGAAGAGAGGTACTTAGAAGTAGTGTTAAGTGGTTGTTTACTTGGGGAATTATGGAAGGGGGCTAATATAGTTTCCCAACCTCGCAGAAGCAAGCTAATAGCCGAGGAATTCTCATACTCATGTAAACTTACACAAAGATCTGACATATAGGACCTGTTACAAAGGGAACTAGTGTAGATTAAAGTTCGGCTTAAAAGACTGCAGGCAGGCCATGATGAAAAATCACTCGAAAGGGTGAATGGGTGAATGGGGGTTCTCGGAGTTCTCGGGGTCAGTGTTAGTACGAGTACTACATATCATTCGAGAATCGAGCCATTTCGTTCTTTCATTTCTTTGTTGAATGGTAAGGATCAATCATATGCAGAATTCCCCCCACATCGAAAGTAAGGGGTGACCTCATATTACTAAACTAACTCTTAACCCCGCGGCATGATATGTTTACTTAGTTGATACTACTAAATCCACGGAGTTATTAACTTGTGAACAACATAAGCCAGTGGGAGATGTGAGGGAAGATGTCGGATAGAAAATAGCGCAGGTGATGAAGTGTCTATTTAGATACGTATTTCGTTAGGCGTCTACCAAGGAGGATGCTTCATTGCATAACAAATCTCTCATCTGCAAAATCATGGGAATGTATGTTTGTACAGACACTCAATACAGCACCACGACATCGATCATGACTTCTCTTGGGATATCCGTCTATCCCGAGATAGAGTCTCAGTCCATCGCAAGCCAGGACATTGCACAAACCATAGATGCTACCTAGCTTACACGCCAGTTTGCCAGGTACAGAGTGTAATGTAGCTCCAGCTTGTGATCACAAGAGTCAATCGGTGCAAATAATTTTAATTACAATGTGATTGCATCGAGGCTTATTTGTACTAGACAGATGTAGCTAGCGGTTGATCGATTAATCCACCTGCCGTTTAGTACTGTGTATTCGAATAGCCCATCTCGAAACTGTGCAGGTAAATAACTAGTCATGACCAGTTGATTTGATTTATTTCCATGAAACCGACCTGGAACTCTCCTGGAAATGCGGGGGGGGAGGAACTGGTGACAAGTTACTATGTGTAATCAGTGAGCATAGGGTGTCCATATCATTCATCTTTGATCTCTTCTTGCCAACCTCTAGATGGTTCGAATTTTGATCTGAATATTCCTGCGCGCATCGAAAAATAACTGGGCCGAGTCTGCAATCGTGTATAGCTTTTGATACTTGCTTGGATGTCATTCTAAGCATTCCCAGACTCCACTTCGGGATGGTCAATACGCAGACGGCACAAGGGTATGGAATCATGTTGTAGTGGGGAAAGAGGACTACTAGGTAGTTGTGACAAGCTGGCTTTATATGTCCATGATAATAATTTCCCGACACAAGTCTGACTTTGAAGGAGCCTCATATTTGTAGAGCTGGTATACAAAAGCTATTCAAAACTCGTGGTTATCGAACTCGAGTGCAAATGATAGAGAGAATGACATTTCAGAACCGTTACATAGCTGATCTGATACAAGAGCTTCGGCAATTTATTGAGGGATGAAGAGGGGTACATGATCACTTGACACGCGTCCAATAGATTTGAGAATCTTCTGATATCCTATTTGACATCAAGTAGAAAGTAATCTTCTGGAGAAGAATCTTCATCAACAAACCTTGCTATCCTTCGTCGAGATTCAACTTGATATAATATCACGTGACTGTGCCTAATCTTATCGGTAGTTGGTTGCTCCGTCCGTTTGTTTACTTTTACGATCTTTGCAAACAACGACGAAAGAACCAAATACCTATGCAAAACACACCCGGGTACAAAAATTGAGCATAACAATCTGCACTGTGAAGTTCCAATTTATATCAGAGATACAACTGCCACATCATAAAATGTCTTACAATCCGCGAATGAGCCTTGCTCCCAGCTCACAGCAACAAAATCGAGGCAAAAAGAAGGAGGAAGAGAGTGATTCGTTCATGCGCCTGGTAAGACGGCCATATCATGATTTCGTTGAATTCCCACTGATCATAACAGCCCGACAAAGAAATTGCAGGATGCATCAGCGATATAGGTGTACCATTTACTGCAGCAGACCTGTTAAAGCCCAATCCGCTCCAAATTCAAATGATCTTCGAATGGTTTGCAGAGCTGCTCATGAACACGACTCGCGATACAGTTGATCCTGCTATGCGTGCAGCTTCCGAAGACGTGTGTGAAGACTATCCAGATATAGTTCCGGCAGAAACTAGGAATCTCATGGGTTTCTATGTTAGTTTACGCAAGTTGCTATTTGAATGTGGCATTACGGATTTCTCGTTTCAAGATTTATACAAGCCAACACACGACCGCCTAGTGAAGATATTTTCTTACATCATCAACTTTGTACGATTCAGGGAAAGTCAAACACAGGTTATCGATGAACATTTCAACAAGGCCGAGACTACAAAGGTTCGAATCGAGACGCTATATATGGAAAACCAAGAGATGGAAAGCCGCTTGGATGAGTTAAAACGAAACCGCAGGGCAATGGAGGTCCATATTTCAGAAAAAGTTAAGCGTAATGAAGAGCTGAAAAAGAGGCTCTTAGAATTGCGCCAAAGCCAAGACAAAATGGCACGACGATTTGAAGGACTCACTAAAAAGAAGAAGGAGATGACTGCCATTTTGGAGGAGAAAACTGCCGCAACTATCGAATTGCGACAAGAAAGCTCAAAGTTACAACCATATGTATCTCAGTCACCAGCTGCTCTGCAAGCATCATTAACAGACTTGAGCAACGCACTAAACACAGACAAGTCGCAAATCGATGCCTTGGATCGACGGGCCCGAGCATTGCAGACTTCAACCGATACATTTACAGTAGTCTCTGCAGATGTAGTTTCGTGTACAAAACTTTTGGAAGAGATTTCGATCGAATTAGCAAAGGAGGAAGATGAAAATGTGAAAGTGGCGAGACAACGAGACGCACTTGGTGAAAGAGGAAACAATGTTCGTGAAGTGGAGAGAACCGAGGCTTTGCTACAGCGACAATTGTCGAAACATCTTGAACGAACAGAGAAATTGAGAGATGGTAGCAAAGCAAAGGCTATGAGTGCTAAGGAGAGGATGGAAGAACTGCGGGCCGTGCATAGAAAGCTCACAGAAGAGAGAAACGAAAAAGGCAGGGAGATGGAGAGGAGGAAAGTAAGGATAGAGCAGACAGAGAAAAAGGTACGCACATTAGAACTCCTGCTAACAGCCTGCAAATTCACTGACATACCACAGATGGCGGATTTGAAAGAAAACATTGAGAATGAGATACATAGTGCGCATGACGAGTTCTTGAAGATGGACTCGCATATTAAGCTATACATCACGGAAATGGAGCAGTCTATTTGATATGGGGTTAACGCTTTTGGATTTCATGTTGGACTAGCGATCATGACAGGCATGCTGATGAATTGGTATGAAAGGTTAGGGGGCTGGTGGCGTTTGGGTATACCTATTGACATATGATGATAATGGCTTCCAAGCAAATGTATTCTTTTCTCTGTTTATAGATCACTATGTATGATGACTCCATTCCGCATTTTCGAAATCAAACCATCTTGCGAATATCTGACCAACCTCTATGGTTCTCCCACTCCAACCGCTATCTTCACTCTCTAATCCAGTGCGCCTCACACTTCCATTGAGCATCGGAACATGTTCATCCCACCCCTTCCGGGTTCTATTGTCTCGTCCTATGTTCTCACCTGATTCTAACCCATTTCTGTCATTGGTTGGACCGGCAATGTCTTCATTGCCATCGGCATCCACTTCCATTAACTCACTACTTTCTGTTTTCCTCTCCCTCTCTTCTAAACACACCACTACCCTCTTGTCCCTTCCACCAATTTCAACCAGGCCCGCCAAACTCCTATTTAAACCCTGCGCACTCCACTCACTTGTATCCCTATGTAAGTCTATCAATCCATATACAACAATCATCGCCCTTTTTCTACCCACCTTATCCCATTTTTGATCTGGTGGAACCCCGATCTTTGAAGCTGCATCTGGGGAAAGGACAGAGAGATGGGCGCGCAAATGAGAGATCGTGGGAATATAAATTATAGATATATGACGTGAGAGGGAGACCTGGTGGAGAGTCTTGATGAGGAGTGAGTGAGAGGGCGTTTGAGGTTGCGCGTCGCTAGTCGCTGGATGGGGAGGATAGGAGGGTATGTCGATGGGTGAAGATGGTAATGGTGGAGTGCTCGAGGCGACATCTGCGAGAAGGGAGGAGATGAACGCGGCGCGAGGTTTGCAAATCAAGATAGTGGTAGGATAAGCACCATGATTCAATATCCAAGTCAAGAGTTCGGAAGGAAGAGCCGGCGGTAGTGTGATATATGAGGGTGACATTTCGAGCGCAGTGCAGTTGTCGTTCTTTTATTTTGGGCGCGATAATGATATTCGTTTCTAGAGAATTGAACTACAATTAGTGCTGAATGTTAATGATCCATAGTAAACGTATTTCCCGAGATCTGTACCACGAGAACTAAGTCATCGACAACACATATATCGACAATAACGAGTGGTGATAAAAAACAAAGAATTAAGAATTCTTCAAGGTTGTCATTACCAAATGATGCAATCCCGCAAATATGCGGAGCCAGATCAATAATAATCGCTTATAGCCCCACCATTACAAGCTCCCATTGATCATGTTCCTCTGTAATCTCCTTACGTTGTTCATGAAATGGAATCCATATCTAGAATATCCAGCTTGCTGGAAAGTGGTACGAACTTTTCTTTTCCTGCTTCACTTCACCAAGACACAAATCTGCAATCATGTGGCACAATGACTTTATGCTAACAACGACAATAGCAAGGGAACTCACACTCGATGCCGCGCAATCTGCAAGGAGCTCTCGAGGAGCGGGGGCACTGAAGACGTTGCCACCCCAGCAAATAAAGAAGTTGTTAGATAGCAGACATGATAGAGAGGTCTTGGAGGGGTTGAGGAAGGTCATCTCTGTATGTTTCCCCGATTTCCGTGCGCGTCTTTGCCAGGCCAACATGGGGCTTGAAAATCGAGACATAAGCTCTAACAGAACTTGCAGATGATGTACCGTTCCCAGCCATGCCTCACATTCTTCTCGTCCGTCGTAAAAAACGTCGCATCCCCGAATATCGAGATCAAAAAGCTGGTTTACATCTATCTCCTCAACCACGCAGAACAAGAACCGGACCTAGCCCTCCTCTCTATAAATACGATTCAAAAGTCTCTCTCTGATGGAAACCCACAAGTTAGAGCTCTTGCTCTCAAGACCATGTCCGGAATTCGTGTGCCTGTCATTAGTCAAATCGTGTCGTTAGCCATCAAGAAGGGGCTGGGGGATATGAGTCCCTACGTTAGAAAAGCGGCAGCTTTAGCTATCCCGAAGTGCTACAGATTGGATCCAAATACCCTCCCACAGCTTCTAGATTACCTCTCGACTTTACTGGGCGATCGACAATACTACGTAGCAGGTGCAGCAGTGACCGCATTCCTAGAAATATGCCCGGAACGTCTTGACCTTATTCACAAACATTACAGGGGTCTCGTAAAGAAACTAGTTGATATGGACGAGTGGTCACAAATGGCCACTCTTCACTTAATGACTATCTACTCCCGAAAATCATTCCCCAAACGCACCCGGCGCGTCCGCAAAGCCACCCCTAAAAGCAACGGAAACCAAGAAAATTTCTACGGTGATTCCGATGCTGAACAAGAAGAAGAAGATACCGAAGAAACCAGCGAAAAAATCCAGGTCCTCGATCCAGATCTCGAGCTTCTCCTCAAAAGTATCAAACCACTTCTCCAGTCCCGCAATTCTGGTGTCGTGGTAGCAGTATCCCGCTGCTATGTAGCTCTCGGAACACCAGACTATATAAACCATTGCATCGGTCCGCTTATCGCTCTTCTACGCGGCCCCTCTGATATCCAGCATATAGCCCTCTACAATATTGTCTCCGTATGTCTCAAGCGCCCCGAAGCTTTCGTAAAATACGCCTCTCATTTCCTAGTTCGATCAACCGACCTACCGCAAGTATGGGAACTCAAACTCGAATTGCTCACCCTAATTTTCCCACATTGCGATTCCTATATCAAAAGTTTAATACTCAATGAGCTGGAGCATTTCTCCCGGGGCTCGGACCGGGAATTGGTGAGAGAGTCAGTGAGGGCTATTGGTCGGTGTGCACAGAGTGATTCTAGAACATCCGCAAGATGTTTACGTTTACTATTGAAGCAAATTACAAGTCTAGATGGTAATCTAGTCGCAGAGTCACTTACTGTAATCAGGCATCTTATACAACAGGATCCAGCATCTCACACACATACCGTTATTCGGTTAGCTAAGAATCTAGACACAGCTACAAATCCGCGGGCTCGAGCTACTATTATTTGGCTTGTAGGAGAATTTGCTGGCATTGATGGGGAGAACAACATTGCACCTGATGTTCTTCGGATTTTGGCAAAGGGCTTTGCTGATGAAGCAGAGCCTGCAAAATTACAAATTGTTCTTCTAGCTGCTAAAGTCTACCTACATCATCTAAATCGGACTACGCCAGAACCTGAACCTATCAAACCTTTATCACCTCCCCAGGCTTCCCACGATTATGCCGGCATTGAAGAAGGAAATGAAGGATTCGCATCCCTCGACTCACCTCCACAAACCTCCTTCTCTCCACCCCCCGAACCAGAATCTGAACCCGATCACCCCATCATCGTTCTCTGGAACTACATCCTGCTTCTTGCACGCTACGATACCTCATACGACCTCCGCGACCGCACCCGTCTCTACAAATCTCTCCTCGCAATTCCCTCATCCACTCAACTCGCATCTCTCATGCTTCTTGCCCCTAAACCCATCCCCCACACACCTAGTCCCTCCGAAAGCCGCACTAGCTTTACACTCGGAAGCGCCAGTCTCGTTGTTGGCGAAGAGGGCGGTATGCATGGACTAAAGGGCTATGAGGCACTACCTCCTTGGGTAGAAGCTGGCTCCGAGCCAGACCCTTCGTTACGAGAACCTGATTCCGCCCGAAATGAATATGAAGAGAAGAAAGTCATGACTGCAGGACAGATATTAGATAGTGCGGTGAAAGATTTCAGGCCCAGTGTTTCGCCATCCAAGACGAATGGATTCAATGCTGGTGGCTCTGGTACGGCTCTTGGAAAGGAAAAGACCCTCGATGACTGGCTAGCCGAGTCTGAGCAAGAGGAAAGCGAGGAAGAAGAAGAAGACGACGACGACGACGACGACGAAGAATCTGGAGAAACAGAAGAAGAGTCCGGAGATGAAGACTCCGATGAAGCGGAAGAAGAAGAAAGTAGTGATGACGATGACGAAGAACACGATAGATTAGTCAAATAATTGATATCCTGCCGCGTGCGACTGGCTGCGCTACCCTTTGAGAATACAAACATGGCTGGATGGAATGCCTTACACTAGGAGGCTTACTGTTACAACAAATCTTACACAGGCATGAAATACTTAGTCACAACAACATTAGAGTAATATCAATGAATTTAGATCCAAAGATCATTGTTTGATAAAGAGCCAGGGACAAAAAGAAGCCCACTAGCATTACTATTAGCCAAAGCAAGTAGCTTGGCATTAAATACTATTGAATTATCCTGCTCTCCTACAAGACTTTTGAACCTGGTGTTCGCTCTGAACAACAAGTAGTCTTGAGCAGAACAAACGGATTCCCACTGAAGAGTCTCCAAATAGAATAAATTATCTAGGTTCATTCACTCCATCGGCTCTTGCAATGCCATAAAATGCATTGATGCACGCGCAATAAGGATTGTACAGAAAACCATCAACTGAAAAGGCATTCCTGAACTCCATCTCAAAAACCCCGAATAACGCCGCTCATGTATGAAATTTTTATTTGTACAAAGAATATAAACAGAACCGTGATGGACAACCGACTACTTGAAGGTTTGCTAAATCCAAAAGGCTCTTTTGCAAACTATATGCGGTTTACCTGACCAAGACCAGCCACCAATTATCAAGGGGTGATGATAGGAATTTAGCTACCAACGGCGACTGCGAAACAATATATTAGCATATGTAGACAATACCAAGCTTTAAATCTTACCCATAAGCTGCATCGACCACTGGTGGAGCTCTTTTGAGTTTTGGAGTGACTTCCTCAGATGAACGCGACGATTCCTTGCCCTTCTTGCCACTGATTATTCGGACGATTTTTCGTGGTTTCGCAGGCTCCTTCTTTATTTCCGCAAGGATTTCTAATGAAGTGGGACTCAAAGGGGAATCCACCGCAGCATTTCCGTCGTCGTCTTTCTTCCCGTTTTCCTTATCATTGTCCGTGTGATCAGGGGGAGGTGGTGTTGTCGTAACATTGTGTTCTGGCCAAGGGTCGAACATAGGCTCCTCTTCAATTGGTGGTGGTGGTGGTGGGGGTATGTTGAAGCCTTGGGGTCCGGAAATTGAAGGGCGAGCATTAGCATAGCTTGGGTCTTGTCTAAAAGGTTGACCTGCCATGTTAGGATTGAAAGGATGTCGCTGGGCATTATAAAGCTGTTGAACGTTGTAAGGAGGCTGTTGGGGACCGAAAGAGTGCTGCTGGACAACAAATGGAGGTTGTTGGACATTGAAAGGACGTTGCTCGGCATTGAACGGTGGTTGCTGGTTGTATGGAGGCTGCTGGGCATTGTAAGGAGCTTGGTGTGGGTTGTAAGGAGGTTGTTGGGCATTGAAAGAAGGTTGACGATTATATGAAGGCTGCTGCTGAGCATTGAAAGTAGGCTGTTGGTTGTATGGAGGCTGGAGTTGAGGATTATATGGCGGTTGCTGAGCATTGAAAGGCTGTTGATGAGCATTGAAAGAAGGCTGTTGTGCATTGAAAGGAGGTTGCTGAGTATACGGAGACTGCTGCTGAGCATTGAAAATGGGTTGTTGGTTGTGTTGGGTGTTTTGAGAATTGTAGGGAGCTTGCTGACTTTCATAAAGAGGTTGCTGGGGACTGTAGATAGGCTGCTGGAGGTCCTCAATGGGAATCATGACTGGAGGTCCAGGCTCAACCGGTTTCGGAGCACCAGAAACACCCAAAGATGCCAGCAACGCCTCAGTTGGGTCGGCACTCTCTCCCGCCTGAGGAGCCCAGATATCGTCTGGCGCTTCAGCAAGAGGTGGGGAGTGGTTCAATGCATTATCACCACAGAATCTAGGCAAGCCATCCGCAGATTTGAATGACTGGTCATCAACCTTTTGACGTTTGTTGTTTTTCAGGGTAGAAATATCAGCTTGTAGTTGTTCATCGATATCATCTTGATCCGTTGGGCTTGGCTTACGCTTACCAGTGCGCGGTATATTTGCAGCGGTGGATTTTCGAGTTGCAATAGATACATGTGCATCGCCATGCCTCGATTTCATAAGAGCATCTAGTTCTTGAAAGGGTACTGAATCATCTCCAGCCTTTAACTCCTGGAAAGTTGGATCTTCTTGTAAGTATGGCCATTGAGGTGTCTTTCTGACACTTTGTCTATATTCCTTTAAATTTTCTTTTCTTGCATACCTTGAAATTGAGATGGTTGATTTCTTGTCGATGAGAGGGACTGGAGTCATATCAAATCTGTTGGCTAAAGGCTGGGCAAGTGCAACAGTTTCATGTCTTTGGCCTGCAGCTTGGAAGATCTTTTTGTAATCCCAATTGAACTGCTTTTCCTCATCAGTCCGGTGACTGTCCTCCTTTAAAACGGCTGGTTGGCCATCCCATTCAGATATGTTATCTCTTGAGCTGGGCGAGCCATAGGGTGTACTTGCCACACTTGAGGCCCTTGAAGGTATTGGTACCTCGGGGGGTTGAGAAGAAGCTTTGGAAGGGGCGGTAAGTGTAGTATTTTTGGATCGAGGAATGTACAGCCCGCGTTTATTCAACTCTGGGGACGCCATTGGTGGATTCTGGGATGCCGCCCGACTTGTACTTTGCTGAGGCTGCTGAGATCCCATCCGGGTTTCCCCTTGCTGGGCCCACATGCGACTTTCACTTTGCTGAGATTGTTGTGATTGGGACCTCCTGAACTCACGATTGTAGCCAGGATTTGATTGCAATTGTCCTTGCTGTTGTTGTGGTCCATTAGGGGGAGACGCCGCTGGCGGTGAACCAATCCATTGCCCATGATTTGGCGTGCCGTTGCTTTGATGAGGTACTGATGAACTTCGGCTATTGTAACCTTGATTGTAACCATTGTTTTGAGGCTGAAAGGGGGTGGGTGGGGCTGATGGGGGAGGATACTGTGGACCATTTTGGCTGTGAGTTGGTGGTCCATACTGTTGTGGTGAATTAGATTGGGGATGTTGATTATACGGAGCTTGATAGCCTTGAGATCCATGTTGCTGTTGAGATGGATGATTGTAGTTAGCTCCATTGGCAACAGGCTGTTGGTTATGATACGCCTGTTGTGGAGGGCCCTGTTGCTGTGGATTTGGTGTGGAATGTTGCTGATACAGCGGACTCGGAGCAGATGGCATTGGCCCATTGAACTGGGAATTTTGGCCAGGGTCCGTGAATTGTGACATTGGAGCACTTCCAGCGCCAGCATAGGGAGCATATTTAGAACCCGTTTGACCATTTTGAGCGTTTGCCCACTGTTTTGGTTGGGGTGGTGCACCATATCCATTAACATTTGTTGTCTGGGGAGCAACCACAGCACTTGTCGTTATTAGCCCAACTCTTGGCAAAAGCAAAAGATACGAGAAGAAAGCATCAAGATATGGAAACAAATCATCACTCACGCTTGACCACTTTGATTTTGATTCGGACAATCCTTGACGAAATGCCCTTCTTGACCACACGTGAAGCATATTGGAAGACGAGGTGTCTTATTAGGTACAGGAGCATTGTAAGAATTGTTGTAGTTTTGAGGTGGGCCAGAGTAATTATTGTTGTAGTTATGTGGTGGTCCTTGAGGACCACCTTGAGACCAATTTCCCAACATAACGGACTCTCCTTTATACAAAAAGAATCCTATTTTACTATCAAATCATCAATCGGTCGGGAGATAGATTTGCGTGACACTGGGTTGAGCTTGAGTCGAGAAAGCAAGTTGATGAAATACCGGTAACCCGATGATAGACAAAGTAATCTGACGCGACAGAAAAGACGAGGAGCACAATTAGGAAGTTGGATATGCTTATTAATGAATTCTTGTTATCTTGGTCCTTGTGGTTGCGACAATGGAAAGCATCGATGACTTTGATGGATAGAAAAAGGGTTTTTCTTGTTGTCCGCGAAATTGAAATAGATGTTCAGAATGATGTGGTGCAACGGTACTGTAAAAAAAACATGGACCGTATTCAAGGATGAACTGTTGTATGTATGTATGTAGCCCCCCGGACTCCCCAGTAAATAAAATCAAAAGGAAGTACTATTTAAGTACCTTGCTAGGGTCACTATTCCCAGCCCAACAAATCCACATGCAAAAGCGATTGAAAATGGAATGGATAGAGAAGAAGTGTAGCAAAAAAACAAATACAACGACTTCTTTTTTCCTTTTCTTTCTTAGAGTTTGATCATGACTTGACTCGACCTGACCAAATGAATGTGTCTGGAGCTGAAGAGAAGCGAAGAAGAATGTCTACCTCCCAGAAGTGCAGAGAGAGTAATAAGTAGGTAGGTAAGCAGGTAACTTTGTCAATAGTTAGGTATTGTTTCCAGTTATCATATCAGCCAGCAATTGTGCATATGAATTGGGGTTTCCTTTTTCTTGGTCTCTTTTACTGCGATGCGAGTAAAGGTAGAGAGAGGGACAGGGACAGAGAGAAGAATCTGTAGAAGAGGGCTATAGTCGATATGGGGGAGGTATTATTGATTCATTGACTGATATTGGAGGAAATGCAAGAATTACAATATTTTGAAGTGAATATGGTAAATTCGTAGTGGTAATTGTGATTGTGAGGAAGATCAGGAAGGAAAAGAGAAGAAGTTTGGGAAATGGATGCTAATATTTGATTGCCCTTGGATGAAAATGCGAGTAGAGAGAGAGAGACGCCAAAAGAGATATTACCCTCCTCCGTAGTAAATTTCCTATGCAGCTAGGTACTAATACCATACCGTACTATGTAGGTATTGACAAGGGTATCTGATGAAAAGATCACGCTAATTTAAACGATTCATTCATTCCACTAGCTACGGTGAACCATTGAGACTGAAAGCTCAGCATTCATCAAACCTGGACTCCTGGAGTACCAGGCTCCCAGGCAAATAATTACTACGTAGATAGCTAGGTAGGTATATTCACACCCAACGTAATCTTGATAATCAATCAACTTCGTGTATGTTGCCCGCCCACTTGATATATTTGTTGATAAGTAGCAATCTTTTTGATTCTTTCTTCACCTGCCAAACCAACCAACGATTTCATCTTTGCTTATGACTTGAATACTTTCTTAAGCGACCATGTTGCTTTGCCAAAATACTATTCTCCAGAAAATTACAGGTGGTATCAACTGTCGTCCTTCCATATTAGATTTCGGTGGCGCAAATCGGAGGTGATTAACTTCTGAACCCTTTTGCAATATGCCCGGTCTGCCATGTAAGAATACCACGAAACCTTCTGAACTGACAAGAGGTCTTACTTATATGTTTCCATAGCTTCCGTCGATCTCGACCAATGTATAGAAAGTCTCTATAAGAAAAATCTCCTCGCCGAATCTGTTATTGAAGCAATCTGCGCGAAAACAAAGGAACTGCTTATGCAAGAGAGTAATGTGGTTCATGTGTTGGCACCCGTTACTGTAGTGGGAGATATCCACGGCCAATTCTTCGATTTGATAGAGATATTCAAGATCGGGGGGTTCTGTCCAGATACAAACTACTTGTTTCTAGGTATGCCCCGCAATCTGCCTCCGCACACATTTCCCCAATGCTAATATATGATCTTTCTCTAGGGGATTATGTGGATAGAGGCATGTTCAGCGTCGAAACTATTTCTCTTCTTGTTTGTCTTAAACTTCGATACCCACATCGCGTTCATTTAATACGAGGAAATCATGAGTCGAGGGGTGTCACTCAGTCGTATGGCTTCTATACGGAGTGCTCCAGGAAATATGGGAATGCAAATGTATGGCATCATTTCACGGATATGTTCGACTTCCTTACATTGAGTGTGGTCATCAATGATCAAATATTTTGTGTTCATGGAGGTATGCTCCCCGTCGAAATGCTACCTGGCTTTCCTTGACTTGGAAGTCTTCACATATTGACATTCATCTGCAGGTCTCTCTCCTTCAATACACTCTATCGACCAAATAAAAATCATAGACCGTTTCCGCGAGATCCCCCACGAAGGGCCTATGGCCGACTTAGTCTGGTCCGACCCCGATCCTGAGCGCGACGAATTCTCCCTCTCACCCCGCGGTGCTGGTTACACATTCGGCGCGCAAGTTGTGAAGAAATTCCTCGAGGTAAATAAGATGTCGCACATCTTGCGAGCCCATCAACTTTGCCAGGAAGGCTATCAGGTTCTCTATGACGATCGATTGAGTACCGTGTGGAGTGCGCCCAATTACTGCTACCGATGCGGGAATATGGCAAGTGTCCTAGAAGTCAGCGACACTGGGGAGAGGTTCTTCAACGTATTTGCTGCCGCGCCGGAAAATGATCTACACAAGGGGGAAATGCAGCAAGCAGGACAGGACAAGACGGCCGATGGTAATACGCTGCCAGATTACTTTTTGTGATTCAAAAAGAAAGCCGGCGCGTAGACACTAGATCTCATTCTTCCGACACGCTGCTCCTCAACCAACGATCACTCCCTCTATTCGACATTATGAAGTCAATTATTAAAAAACTATATCCGGGACAGCTGAGACAGAGGTTTTGAGAACCCGCTGTGTGCCAGATTAAGCAATGTCCTTTTCATTGTACACAAGACACTGCACTCCAAAAAAAAACTGGATTGTAGTCATGATATGAAGTATGTCATTTCACACCTACGAATCGCGTTTTTGTAAATCAAATTTCCATAGAAATACGAGAAGATACCCATGAATGGATAATGGATGCAAGGGCAGGACCAGTCATGCAACATGATTCTCTCCATCCATTTAAACACATTAGATACGAAATACAATGAGATACGAAGTTCTATACTTGAGGAAAAGTGAATGAGTCTTTTGAATTTAAAATAATGTATGCGCGCCTGCAGGGAAAGAATGCCTCCAAACAACCACAGTATGCTTAGGTACTTTCTCAACTCGACATCTCGTTCGTTCGTTCAATCCAGATCATGTGCATGATATGACCAAACATCTTCGTTTCATAACTCATCTGATCATCCGTCCATAACTTATAACTTATCTCATTATCCACCCATAACTTTTTTCTGTCCAAAATATAAATTTGCAAGGGAAAACAAGTAGGGAAGAAAACAATCGACTATTCTCCTAGCCACAACACAAAAGCAAAATCGTCCAAATGGTAGCCGCCCAAATCGCATGCGCGCAAAGGTATGTCGAAAGCTTGTCATATGAGTGCTATGCTACGTCAAGAATGGAATAGGCGTCAAAAGAGGCGATTGCGATATGTTAGGCGAAAAGCAGAAGATCAAAAGTGAAGCAAATGGGAACATCTACCAGTCCTTGGCGATATCGAAAGACCACTCGAATTCAAGATGCTTCTTCTTGTCGTCATCGACGAAAGTAGAGATTGCGGTGTAGTGACCTCGGGCCATCATTCCACTTGGGGCATCTTCGTCGGCGACTAGAGTGTTTGGTTAGTTTGGGGAACTTGGGATAATTCTAATTTGAACATACATCGCTTGGTGTGAACAGGGTTCTTGTCAGTGTTGGGTGCGTAACTTCCCTATTGGAGAGTCAGTTCGTGAAATATAGTGTAGATTTTGACATGCGCGGAAGCACTTACAATCATCTCTTGCAATTTATCGATTCTGATACCCTTGCGCTTGATGACTTGAACATATTGGAGACCACTCAAAACGTTATGTTGTACTTTGAAAGTAGCAGTAAGGTTGAATTTAGAACCTTCCTTAATCTTGAAAGGATGATCTTTCAAGGTCTTGAGAGCGTCAGGGGTAGAAAGCTCGAGCTTGACTGGAGGGCGACCCTCGGAGTTCATCTCAAGAGTGAGAATAATGCAGTCACGTGGATCTGTTGGGTCACTAAGGTCCTGTCCACCACCGCCAAGTCCAAGGGATTCCTTGTAGCGTTGAAGAGACTCATCTTCGGCATCTGCATTGAAATATAGAGTCAGTAAAATCTAGATGACTATGGTACATATTACGGGATAAGAAAGCAATGGGGTCCCGCTTGCACAGTAAATTATGTGTAGATAATGGACGCGGTAATATACTATCTCAATATATGTACTTCCTTCAAACTTGAAATAATTTGATAAATTGTAATCAAGCGGGAGGGGAGGCTTCTAGCCATTGTCTTGGTCGAATTGGGAAAGCTATGAAGAGTGAAAATATAGTGTTTTTGTACCCCCATAGTCAATGTGGCGACTTCAAGGCACTTGCAACAAATCTCGTACAAACTATTGCACATAGCTGAATTGCCGTGATCAGATAGACGCCAGATTTCAAAGAAAATGTTACTTCAAATGAGATCTCCTTCTATCCTCTCACATAGTTATCTCCAGACCGCTTCAACTGCGGGGTAAAGCTGGAGGGGTAGACTTGATTCCAACTGGGTCAAGAACGTTCCCAGAAGCATTTGCTAAGCAGAACAGAAGCTGAAGATCATCGCAGGATCTGAAAAGCAACAAAGAAGACAGGATAAAAGGGGTTTCAAAACGTACCCATCTTGGAATACTCATCCAAAGTCTTTTTCTCCCCCACCTTGAATCCATCAGTTGTCTCGGGCAAGAGCTCATTTTCTTGTTGGTCCGCCATCTTTGATATGTTGTAGTAGATTTATAAGGGTAGTAGGGTGTTACTTGGAAGAATTGATAAGAAAAGGAAGATCTGTAGGGAGAAGTCCAAACACAGAAATTTAAAAGCTGTTGGGTTTGTGGATGCTACACTTTTGATACAGCAGCGTTGGCAATCGAGATGCAGCTTAGTGGGGCTTGAGCTATGATCCTTGCCAACCCACGGAGGTACAGTAGTATGTAAGAATCTCGTGACAATGAGGAGGGTATGTTGCTTTCGAGATTGTTATGGGAAAAGAAGAAGAGGGTGTTGATGAAAAATTGGATTGGGGATATCTTTTGAATGAAATGGATGGGAGACAACAGCATTTATTGATTTGCGAATGTTTCCACGTAAATATAACAAGGACGGTGAAATCATGTCATGTGATACGATATATTAACATTCACCATAAAAGGGGCATCCCGTCCAATCAATCACTCAACCAAACATAAGCACTGGACTGGTTCTAGAAGCTCCCTCCCCGTCCCCATTGTCCCCTTTTCCATGGTTGAGATCAAGCCAGATAGATAGCTCTCCCTTGGTATAATGATAATAATGATAATAATAGTAATAATAATAACAAGTCAAGAGAACCATAACACGGACTTTATACCTGGTTGTCATCGGATGAGCAACAGATATAGCTATAGGTAGGTAACGGTAGCTTTCAGTACGTATCTAATACCAGTGTCTAGGTAGCTGGAACTGTAATACCTACATTTACATCAAATTGCCGTAAAAAAATACTACATATTACATACTACATACTACATACGACCTACTACCTCCTAGATACAGTAGCTCGAGAGTATAATAAGTCAATAGAAAGCATTTTATTCTTCATACTTATGTAGATATATTCCATATACCTAGGTATCATTATTATTCTGTCCAACTCACCATGCATCTTGGTGTAGTGAATTGTAAATGTACACACTACATACACCTTATACCTAGGTAGCTTTGGAGAATGTTACGGTGCGAGGGTCTTTTATGTCTGTCATTCATCTACAAGACCGCATATGGAAGAAAGGATGAAAGCTCCGACTATGGACACAATGCTGCAACGTACATACACCGTACATATACATGTATACATATATACATATATACATACATACATACATACATGCTCGTACATATCTCTCTGATCATTCCTCCTCCCCCACCCCAGCAAATCCACTTTGCACGGTCAGAAAACCACCAATCCTCTTGTCGACTTGTCAAAATGTCCCAAAGCCCTCAGGGATCGCAGAATCTCCCACACTGACTTTGTATTCTTTTTACTTTTATACCACCGCCTCCCTCCACTTACGATTAATCCTTGATCATAATTCATCCATTCACGTTTGCATTCACAATCACAAATTCATCATCTTGCATTGCTTCCTGCTCGTTGTTGAATTCAATCAGTCTGGGGTTACTCCGATTTAAGGCGCACATTTTACATCGCGTACTTATTAGGTATATCTACTGCGATTTTTGGCGGGCAACTCCAATCAATTTTCTTCGATAACCTTTCTTTCCTTCCGTGTCCCGTCGCGAACAAGATCAAAGCTTCTTCTTCACACCGGATCCTCCTTCCTTCAACGCTCAACGCGCAACATCTACATCAAGAAGGCGTTGATCGTGTTAAGTGTTTTTCATGTACGTTCCCTCTTTTTATCCTCCCATTGTTGTATCAATCTGAATCAAAAGATCAACAAAAATGTTTGCTAATCGCGTAGCCACGAAACAGAATTACAGTTTCTCCGAAATCTTCTTAACGAAACCTTTAGATTTATTCAATCTAATATTCCATCCGACAGTCCTCTATCCGCATCCTTTCTAGCGTATTATCATTGAGCCAGTTGCTATCGCAATGCCTGCCTCGCGACACTTACCCGCAAAGGTCAATCCTTTGATGACCTCCGAAATTCCAGCTTGTAAGGCGATGCGCCAGTCGCGTACGTGGTTGAGAATCAGAGCTAACAAATTTTCGCAGATGAAACTTTGGTCGCCAGAAGAAGATTGGGTCAGACAGATCTTGCTGTGAAGACTGGCCAACTAAACAAGTCGAATTCTACCCAGCCCAAGAACTTGGGAACTTTCGATTATGCACACTTACGTGCTCCGCTGCCCAAGGGCATCCACAGCGGCATTTTCAAGCCTTCGCCCGCCTCGTATTTCTTGATGCGCCGTAGCAACGACGGCTTCATCAGCGCAACCGGGATGTTCAAGGCTACCTTCCCCTACTCGGAGACTGCAGAAGAGGAGATGGAACGCCGATATATCAAGAGCTTGCCAACAACCTCTGTAGATGAGACCGCAGGGAATGTTTGGATTCCACCCCATCATGCGCTTGAGCTTGCAGAGGAGTACCAGATCTTGCCTTGGATCAAAGCTCTGCTTGACAATGCGCCAATTGAAGTTAACCCCACGAAAGACCAAACACCAAAATCAATTGCGCCCCCTCCAAAGTTTGACTTCACAGATCTCCCTCCAATTCCCGCACCAAAGCTACAATTAGATGAGGCCCCTCAAATCTCTCCTCCTGAGGCATTAGCTGCACCAACTACCAAAAGTGGCCGCCCTCGTCGATCCGCATCACCCAGCAAGTATGCAACTTCATCTCCGCGCAAGATCGCAAGGGCACGCAAACCAAGTGCTAGACTAGCAAGTTTGGAACCTGTTGCAGCTGCTACCAATAACGTACTCGAAAAAGTCCTGGAAAACGAAGTAGTTGAGGCCGAGGGGAAAGGAGATTCTACAGACTCCACAGCTCCCCAGCCAATTCAGGAGCAAGTCGAGGAGCAGGTTAAGGAAGTTCAAGCTGTTCAGGAAGTTAAGGAGGTTAAGACGCAAATTGAGGAACCAATCACGGATGAATCAAGCGAAGAAATCTCGGAGCCAAAGGTCAGAGTCAAGGTTGATACTGATGTTGAAGTTAATGGCGACATCGAGACCACTCACACTCATGTTCAGGTTGAGATGCCAGCTGGTACACCAGACCTCCCTCTTCCAGAGGATACGGAGGCTATGATTGCTAAGGCGAAAGAAATGGTAGAGGCCGCTGTCAAGCAAGACGCCGGAATTCCAACTCGCTCGAAGAGAAAGGCGGAAGAGTATGAGGAAGATGACGAAGAGGAAGAAGCTCTGGATGTGGGCCCAGCCAAGAAGGTTAAGGTGGCGGCCGACTTGAAGAAGGAGAGAGTCAAGACCCGGGCTTTAATTGGTCTGAGTGCAACTTTGGCAATTGGGTAAGCCCCCTTCCCACTTCATTAAATTTATACTTGGTGCGACGCAGTACTAACATAAATCGTAGTGCAATGATTCCATATGTATTTGGTGCATTTTAAAGTGATCACGCTGGACATGGGTTGTATATTGTTTTTTATTTCATCTCCTGTTTATTAGTCGAGGGGCGTTCATGGCAGGGACACTGGATTTTCGGATGACCTTGAAGACCTGTGGAAACTTTTGCTGGATCACTACCAAGTAAAAAGAATATTTTTCAAAGTAGATATTACAGCACTAGAAGCCACGATGACTTTCTGGGAGTAAACGCGGTGTCGTTTCTTCCTCGTACCATCATTGTGTTCTGATAGGCAAAATCAAATTAATTTGACCATGGGTTTCAATAAGTTCTTGAGATTCATATGTTGCTGGGGTAGGTGGGTGTTGGTTTGTTCCTTCTCAATTGGTGAAAAGGGAAGAAAGGTCCTAATCGGGAAGTACCACCATCGTGCCTCCCCTAGATGCTAGGTGGGTGCAATTTTTTTCTCACTATCTTTGAATTCTTATTTTCCAAATCTTGGACACTCTTCCTGCTTAACCCATTCTTCTATCTCTTTGACTATATCCAAGATGTAAGAATATGATGATAATTATACTCGCCATCATTTCTGCCTACAGTGAGGATTAATCATCAAAAGATTCTTTCATCTGACCACAGTCTTGCCATGGCACAACCAGAAGCACCTGCAAGCGCATCGCGAAATTCTATCATTTCACCTCTTGCAGGTGGTATGACCACCGCTCAATTGGAACAAGTGTTACAGAGAACTCCTCACATGACTAGATTCAATCCTTTGAGAAGACATCTTCGGGCGCCTAAAACTCTCAATTCTCGCATTTCCAAAAGTGAAATCAGTGCTAGTGATGAAGAAGCAGCGGCCACATCAAAGTCAACCCCGATCGTGCAAGCACCGGAAATTCTAACTGGTGAAGCTTTAAGAAATAAAGGTAAAGAAACATCTGTAGCAGCAGATGACGACAAAGTTGTTCAAGGGATTCCAAAATCTACTGGCACTCTGCATCCTTCCCCCCATGAGAATGTTTCGCGTTCGAAGCAACTGGTTGAAACATTGCCCAAAAGGTTCTTGGGAACAATCGCAAAGCGCAAAAAGCTGCGGAGGGAGCGACGCACCGCGTCTAAACTCGCTACTTCACTTCCTGCCGAAAACCCATCGAGCACATCGTCCCACGGAAAGACAGACGATGAAAAAGCAACCTTATCTTCTCGTGGATCTGGCTGCCCAGCCCAATCAAATACAATTTCCAAATACTCTGACCCTCTGAACGATGAAACATCCGATGGCAGTCAAGAATCGACCAGTCTTGAAGAACTCATCCGAACAACTTCGCGCACATTCAATTCACAGCATTCAAGCGATCCTGAGGCCAGGGACACCAGTTTCTCATTTGGTGCTCCGCGGCAGGCTCAAAGAGCAATTATGGGCCCACACACAAAGGACAATAACTGTAATGATCTCGATGACTTTGAGCTCGATATTCTTGGATTGCGTGATGCTACTCATTCATCTGGTTGTACGCCTGACCCTAGCGACTCAGAGGATGCACCCATAAACCATACATCTCGAAAGGATGATCGCCCAAGCCCAAAGAAAAAGCAGAAGAAAAAGGTGAATAAGAGATCTCGAAGACTTCCGGTGGATGAGTTGCACCTGGTATCTGAAAGAGTGGCTGAATTTAGTGAGAAAGATAGTGAAAGTGGTATGGTCAAAGTTTCACTAAGTGTGTGGTATAATATTGATTAGAGTACAGTGGAACCTTCAACCGAAATCCTAGATGATCCAATCTCTCAAGACTCTTCGGATGCCCTCAAAATTATACAGAGTGTTGGGCGGACAAAGGGCGAGAAAAAGGTGCTTCAGACATACCATGGCGCCTTTGGAAAGATTGATAACAGAGCCTTTCGGTTCCCAAATTGCTACGACACATTCCCTCGGGCAGAATCAGGTAATCTCCATGAGGTGAGCTCGTCTCATTCTGATGGTTTCGTGGGAGCTGAAGCAAATCCCACTGGACGATGTATGCCGCTACCCAAGCAAAAGCGTGTTTGCATTAGCATATGGGGACTGACTACCCGAGTAGCACAATTAGAGTTGGTTCGCGAAAAGGTTTACGGGCTAGTCGATGAGCTAAATGGCCAAGCTAAAAGGACAGTTTCAGCGAAAAACCCCAAGAGACGTATAAGGAATGAAGATACACTCGGTGCGCCGGTAATGACTGAACCGGAGTCTCAAGCAAGTAAAACGGGTGAAAATCACCAAGATGACCAGGATAGCCATGATCAACCAATGTATGGGTATCTTTCTAGCGACGAAATGATTCCAGTTGCAGAAATTAATTCCCCGCCGTCGCTCACTGGAAAAGGGTCCCGAAGAGTCACTTTTGACGATAGAATTGAGTTTGATCGGCGTGTCAGAATATCTTCTCTGGACTCTGAGGAATTTGAAGAATCTTTCGAGGTCAAGAGAAGAAAAAATTCTTTTGATTTCGCAGTTTCGCGCGATATGGAGGCAGTTCGCTTGAAGAGGTGCCACGACGAAGATAGCGAGGAAGATGTGTCATCTGACAATGAATCAGAACGGAGCGTCATTGGTATTTCAAGTGAAGACGACGATATGGAAGAAAGCGACGGATCTTGTGACGAAAGCGATGAGGAGATGGGCGACGAAGACGAAGACGAATCTGAAGATGAAGACGAAAATGAACATGAAAAGGAGGAAGAGAGTGGAGAATGCTTCGATGTGCTAGGAGGCCATGAAAAACAATCAGATAAACCATTTGACGGGAATATCCTCCTCGCTGAAGACGAATCAAGCGAAGAAAATCAACAGAGGAACGAAAAGGATGACGCCAGAGATGACCTCTATGCTTCTGAAAAAGATGCGATTCTCAACAAGCCAGTGGGTGGAGAAGAAGAAATCACTGGGGTGTTTGTCTCAGATGGCTTGGTTAGAAACAGGGAAATTTCTCCGATTGACGAGTTGATAGTGCAAGAATCACAAACGACAAGAACTGGAGGTAACAAGAACAGCCAGGTATCGCAGCCATCAATTGTCATGAGTCGGCAGATTAGCACACAAGTATCAAAAATACCAGAAGCGGATGATTGGAGCATTCGAAGGCCAAAGTCAAGCGACGTTATGAACGAGACGCAAGAGGACATCTTTGATAGTTCAAGCCCGATTTCAGCGATCGTCAAGAGGAAGTCCACCAGCTTGTATACACGTAGACGGACAACATTTCGGAGTAGACCGCTAGCCCTTACGATTGATAGACCTTCTACGCCACCTAGCCCTGAAATTCCAGAGACTCAAATTGTGGCACCTCAGATGCCAGAAGCACGATTGATTGCAGTTCGCGACATTTCTCCTGAGCTTGGGGAATCGCAAGTATCCAATACACCCGATGAGTTCGACAAATTCACACTAGACGCACCACCTCCCGCCAGCCATGAGCAGTCGCTTCATTCTTCTCAACTTTCATTCATACCAGATGAGATTCCGGACGAAACTTACTTTTGCCGAGCTTCTCAGGTACTGGAAGAACATAAAACACCTATGTCTAGAAGCAAGACAACTCCAGGTCGCTTCCATCCCGATCACTTCAAGAGCATTACGAATCCCACTTATGCCCAGCCAAACACCGAGACTACGGAGAGCAAGGCATCTGACCCGAGCATGTCGCCCAAGTTCTCACAGCTGTCGTACCGACCCACGCCTAGGTCAGAAAAAAGCTTAAGTCGTCTTACGCGGCAGGCCAGTTCTGCTTTGGGGACTTTGCCCGGCTCTGCCAGAAAGAGAACAAAAACTTTACCATTCAAACCGCCATTCAAAAAGCCAATCTTGAAAATTTAGCTACGCCTGATTCGTTGAGCCAAGACGAAGTTTACGGAGGGACGAAGAAATATTCCTTGAGATTCAACATATAATTATTTACTATTTAGGTGAGAGAATCGAAGTGCTATAAGCATAAACATGGACCATTCGAGATTTGCATGGAGCTTGAGTTATTGGCAGTAACAGAAGATAGAGAGGAGCATTTCGCAGCAATATTCGAGGGGCTGATATTCACAATATTCAATTCATAATATGTATATCTGGGCTCGATATATCTTTCACTACAGCTTCTATCTAAGTGTTCTTACCATCATAACTCTGCTTTTCGTTCAGTGTGTTCGATTGATTACTCATGTGATCAACTCTCGATAATCTTTTTATTTTAGATACCACGAGATCTGTAATGTGAGGATCTCTGTGATATTATAGCTGATTCTCAGCTTCTCCATCGCTTAACATCTACCAGTTTTCGATTCGCTATCTTGTTGCTAGAACGGTCAGTCTTTCTTTACTTGAGCGGCAGTGTTAGAATCTTCGCGTTAGCGAGAGAGTGCGTAAGTATGAGTCCGCAAATTACTAGACAGAGCGATAATTTCACCATCCATTCTCAAGGATTGCAGTTCTCCACCTGTTAGATTCTTAAGAAGAAACTTCTCATTCATTTTCTGTACCAGAACGCCTTGCTAAATGAACAATTTGGCGAGTACAATATCTTTCCAGTAGTAGACAACATTAAATTTAATTATTTCGCACCTTTCCCCTTCGCTTCGTTCTCGCCTAGCTCCCTTATATACACCTTTGTCAATCCTTCTCCACTATAGTCTTCCTGTCCGTTCTCGAATCCTGGACATACGCCCACAGCTAAATATTTTCCATCGCTTGAAAATGAAAGAGCGGCCACGCTCGTTGGGTATTTCTGATATTGTCTAATTCTTCTTTTTGCAACGGCGTCCCACAGTGCAACGACTCCATCTCCGCCTCCAGATGCGAATGTACCGTGCGTGGGGTGGAATGCGAGTGCATTGACTGGATATACAATATCTGTTCCGTCGCCTGCAGCATCGGGTTGGCGGTGGCATTTGAAAGCGTATTTACGGGCTTGGGATTCGGTGGAAGGATCGAACCATTCGACGGCGACACGGCCTTCGATTGAGGAAGAGGCATAACCGTCACCGTTGGGCATGCAGGCTACAGCGCGGGTCATGAATTTGAGAGAGGATTCGCGTTGTTGCCAGGGTTCTTGGGAAGGATCGGTAGAGAGGGGGAGGGAATAGATGTAGAGAAGTCGGGAGGACATGGCGACTACGAGTTTTGTGGCTGTGAGGGAGAGAGAATGCGGTTTAGAAGGAAGAGGAATTGTCATTGGGGATTGTGAGAGGTCAGAAAGGTTGTGAATGTGAAGTGTTTGGTCCCACGAAGCGGATATGAGGAGAGCTAGGAGGCTGTATTAGTATTCTGTAACAACTGATATATGCGATGGCGGAGGGATGTACAATGCTCTTTACTATACACCACCGACTTGACTGGCGCCTCATGGGTACTCAACACTGTGTGTTCTCCGCTTTCCAAATCAATTCTATCCCACATTAGCATCCCAAGTCTAACTCAATTGTCCCAAAGCTTAAACGTACCTCTTCACCTGCCAATCTATACCAGCCGAAAACGCCTCACTCTCATCCTTCCCAAAACAAACATCCAGTACCGGCGCCCGATGTTCGTAAGTTCTAATCAGCTGCCCTCCTTCGGAAACATTTTCTGTGTTGTATAGATAGACTTTCTTATCCCAGGACGAAACAAGTAATTTTGTAGGTGTATAAGGCGAGTATTGTAGGGAAGATACTGCATCAGTAGGTGGCTCAGAGAGCTCGTATTGTACTGCTAAAGAGCTATATTAGTATCCTTGCTTGAGCTTGGGATGGTGTAGAGCTTGCGCACCTGGCGCCATGATTGTGTAGTAAGATAGAAATAACACTGAGGGTAGAGTTGGATTCTTTGCGCGCAGGAGTATAGAGTCTGTAACAAAGAGCTTCTCAAATGAGTGATTCGTCAATGATAATTCAATTCGAGTGTAACCAGGTTCCAGTGAAATATTTAGATTGATCTCGAAGCCGCGCTTCTGTAGAAGGCTTAGTCCAGGCGTTCTGCCACACTCACCGCTAAGATGTTTGTCAGCCTTGCATTAAGCCTTTCAACTTTTGCCAAATGTGCCCCTCTCTACATTCAACAACGTTCTTTCAAGCTTTCCAAATAAAAAGATAATACTACTCTCAAAGTCTCAAAACTAAGAGCGTGGACAGACGTACAACAAAACCTTTGAAAGGCTCTAGGGGTGAGCTAATATTGGTAGTGAGCTACAACTGCGACCTTCGCTTCGCACCACTTTCTCCGACATTTATAAACACATTCGAGCGCGAATATCTGACATTTCCTGTATCCGAAAACGAATCTGAAGGAAAAGTTAATACTATCTAACACCACAAGAAAAAGAAGCGGATTTAATCTTGTACCTACCACTCACGAATCGCCTCACCTCCGAACTACGCCCATATACACAATATGCCTTTCGCACAGCTCGTACTCGGCTCACCTGGCGCTGGGAAATCTACATATTGTAATGGCATGCAGCAGTTCATGTCTGCTATAGGAAGAAAATGTTCCATCGTGAACCTCGACCCCGCCAATGATCACACAAGCTATCCCTGCGCCATCGACGTGCGCAATTTCATAAAGCTAGAGGACATCATGGAGGAAGATTCATTAGGTCCCAATGGTGGCGTACTATATGCACTTGAGGAACTAGAAAACAATATGGAGTGGTTGGAGGAAGGATTGGCAGAACTGGGCGAGGATTATGTACTTTTTGATTGTCCAGGTCAGGTTGAGCTTTATACACATCATTCGTCTTTACGAAACATATTCTTTAAGTTACAGAAATTAGGATATAGAGTACGTTATTTCAATTCTCTATTGGAAGTCTACTTTCAAAAACTAGTATGCTGACATTTGTGCAGCTTGTAGTTCTCCATCTTTCCGATTCCTATTGCTTGACTTTGCCTTCATTGTACATCTCCAATCTGATCCTCTCGCTGCGAGCAATGCTCCAAATGGATTTACCACATCTGAATGTTTTGACGAAAATGGACAAATTGGCTTCATATCCACCACTACCTTTCAACTTAGATTTCTATACCGAAGTCCAAGACCTTTCACACTTGCTTCCCAGCCTTCAAGAGGAATCGTCGTTAATGAAGGGTTCAAAGTTTGAGGGTCTGAATAAAGCGATCATTCAGCTTGTTGAAGATTTCGGGCTGGTAGGATTCGAAACCCTAGCCGTGGAAGATAAGAGGAGTATGATGCATCTACTTCAAGTCATAGATCGAGCTGGAGGATATGCTTTTGGTGGCGCAGAGGGTGCGAACGATACTGTGTGGCAAGTAGCTATGAGAGAGGGTACCACTACGATGGATATAAAAGATGTTCAGGAGCGCTGGATTGATCGTAAGGAGGAGTATGATGAAGCATATCGGGAGATGGAGATGAAGCAACTCGAGGAGCAATCCAAGATGCAGGAAGAGGAAGACAACTCGAGAGCTGCAGAAGACGATGATGACCTCGAGGAGATGGCTCGGGCGCCATTCGATTCAGGCGTAAAGGTTGTTAGAACAAATCAATGATACCCTCAACCATTCCCATCACTTAATTCTTCATCGTCCTCACTATCCACTGCATCCACCATCATGACATCTTTTGCGGATTTTGCCGCAGCTCCTTTGTTTGTGCCAAACATCTTCTCCAGTGTAGATTCACTTTGTTCGCCCAGGTCTCTGCGGGCCTTTAATATCATCTCCCTCGCCCTTCTAATAGCTTCTTCCTCTGCCTTTCTAATCGTCCCACTGACCCTTACAACTCTGAACACACAGTTTTTACCGTTTTTGATAGGCAAGCTATTCATTAGCGACAAAGCTGCCCAAACAATCCTATAATGCGCTCGCGAAACCCGTAGGATAAATGTCGATGTCGCAGATGATAAATATTTTACTGCATCCCAATCGCATCAGTATCTACCCCTCCAGATCAAAATTTGTTTCAAAAAAAAAAAGAACAAACCTGCAATACTATCTGCAATTGCGCCGCTTCCATAATCTCCAAAAAGATTCGCAACTTCCAGTTGAATGCCTCTCAGCAATGCGCGCGAAGTCAGTGCATCGACGGTTGGTTGATTGAACACCACTACATCCGGTAGTTTTTCCTTGCCGCCGGTACTTTTCTCCAGTTCAGGGTAGAGAATATTGACCAGAAGGTACCGATTCTTAATTCGTACCATGGTTGTTGAGACTTGATTTTTGTCAATTTCTTTGGTCTGGAACAACGCGCCGAGCAAAAAAAAAGTTCGGGATACGCGATTTCTTGTGACGTCGGCCTAGGGATCGGTAAGTGGGGAAGTTCACTATCTGCCGAGGGGTAGCGATGACTAGAACCTCAAATCATTCGACAGCAGATTTCAAAATGGATAAACAGACTCTGAAAGCAGCAATTCTCATTGTGTCGACTACTGCAGCTAAAGATGCAACAACCGACTCCTCCGGTCCTGCTTTAAAAGGCGTTTTTGCGGAAGCAGACGGCCAATGGGAAGTAGTGGAAACGAAGATCGTGAGTGATAATGTGACAGATATACAGAGAAGTGTGATGTCCTGGACAGATCAAGGAAATACTATCAATGCTGTGATTACTACTGGTGGGACCGGTTTTGCAGTCTCAGACAATACTCCCGAGGTAATACAGTCTCCAAGGTATCATACGCATGCTAAAATATACTATTATAGGCAATTACACCCCTTCTACACAAACAAGCTCCAGGACTTGTCCATGGAATGCTTGCTGCTTCATTGGCAGTCACTCCTTGTAGGTTTGGAAGAGTCACGAGTACCAACAGCTAGTTGACTGATAATAGTTGCTCTCATGTCAAGGCCAGTGGCGGGTGTTCGCAACAAGACAATCATCGTCACATTACCTGGATCACCCAAAGGAGCAAAAGAGAACCTTCAATCTATATTGAAGCTTCTACCACATGCTTGCCTTCAGGCTGCCGGAGCAGATTCCCGGACACTTCATGTGGGAGGTGTGAAGAAGCTCGAGAAAGAAGCTGGTATTGGTTCTGAGGGTGCTTCGCTGTCGGCACATTCACATAAACATGATCACTCCCATAATCACTCGCACGGTCATGGCCATAGTTATGGACATGGTCATAGCCATGGGCATGCAATGCCTGTTAGACATACTGCGCCAGATGAAAACCCTCGTTCGAATGATCCCGCTCTCGGTCCAACGCGACGCAGTCGTTCATCGCCATACCCCATGTTATCTGTCGATGAAGCTTTGAAGCTAATAGAAAAATATACACCTGCTCCGCATGCCGTAAAAGCTGATGTAAATGGAGACATTGTAGGATCTGTTCTAGCGGAGGATGTTACGGCAACTGAGGCTGTGCCGGCATATCGCGCCAGTATTGTAGACGGATACGCGGTCATTGCCATTGAAGGTAAATCAAACAAAGGCGTGTTTCCTGTAGCATCGATATCTCATGCCACCGCCGGTGAGCATCCTCTTCTTCTAGAAGGTCAGATCGCACGCATTACAACTGGTGCACCGCTTCCGCCTGGTGCTACTTCTGTAATAATGGTGGAAGATACTGTACTGAAGACGATGACCGAGGATGGTGGGGAGGAGAAAGAAGTCGAGATATTAGCCGATGGAGTTAAGCCTGGTGAAAATGTTAGAGAAGTCGGCAGTGACATTGAGGCTGGATCTACTATAATGCGCAAAGGAGAAGAGATATCTGCCAACGGTGGCGAACTTGGTCTACTCACGTCTGTCGGCAGAGCAGAAGTCACTATTTACAAAAAACCAATAGTAGGTGTGCTCTCCACAGGAGACGAAATTGTCGAACATAATAGACCCGGCTCTCTCAGAATGGGAGAAGTTCGTGATTGTAATAGGCCAACAATCATGGCGGCGGTACGAGGTCTAGGATTTGAAGTCGTAGATCTTGGTATCGCTCGAGATAAACCTGGAGATCTAGAACAAACACTTCGGGAGGGACTTCGAAAAGTTGATGTTGTTATCACCACTGGTGGTGTATCGATGGGCGAGCTTGACCTTCTTAAACCCACCATTGAGAGATCATTAGGGGGAACCATTCATTTTGGTCGTGTATCAATGAAACCAGGAAAACCTACAACTTTTGCAACGGTACCAGTGAAGAATAATGATGGGGAAAGAGTTTCCAAGGTCATATTCTCACTACCTGGTAATCCAGTCTCAGCTATAGTTACTCTCCATCTCTTCGTCCTACCTTCTCTACATCACGCCTCTGGGATATCTCCTGTAGGATTGCCTAGGGTTCCAGTAACTCTATCACACGATATTCGCTTGGATCCTCAAAGAGTTGAGTACCATAGAGCGATAGTCTCAATAGGAAGAGACGGCCTTTTATATGCAAGTAGCACTGGTATGCAACGCAGCTCAAGGGTTAGAAGCTTAAAGAGTGCAAATGCATTGTTATGCTTGCCAATCGGATCGAAGGATTTACCGAAAAATACGAAGGTAGAAGCGTTGCTGATGAGTAGGGTCAGAAGTGAATCTGAAGGTTGATTGATCCTTACAAAAGGATGAGAAGATTCAATTGAGATGGAGGTTGGTGGCTGGATGGATTTCAATGTCACGATGAGTGAAACTAGCAGAATGGCATTCAAAAGTGAATTAAACACAATTTTTCATTCTCTAATTGGAAGGAACTCTTTCCGCCTCTTATTCTCTGCATCAAAAGTTCTAGAACATCCTTAACATGGTCTTCTCCCTCCTTCTCAAATATCTACTTTCAAGCTTCCTTTTGTATTTTGACTATCCACAACGATAACAATATTACTTCCATTTAAATACAGATGATTCATGATGTGTCAATACGAATATTATCAGTGGCAAAAATGTGGTCATAAATCTATCGAAATCGCAGAATACTGCAATACCGTTTTCTGGAGAGCTGGTATGACAGCCCGCCTCAATCCATGCCCCGAACAAAATTTTAGAGCATTCTTTGTGCGGGTTGGCATCTTGGATGGCTTGGATTTTGGTACTTGTAAATGGATCGGACAATCTGGATATTGCAAAATGTGTGAAGAAGAATATCATGTATGTTCAGTTGTGTTGTGCTGCTCTGTGTTCTTGATCAAGATTATACATCGGAGGACTGGCAGCTTTTATGACGATCTGCTTGAAGTCGTTTAAAGCACCACGAATGCCATCACATTACTAATTACTTGCAGATGCCAAAAGCCGTTCCTTTCCGTACCTATGAAGACTATGAATTTCTCGAAGGAATCGGCGACCTCACCGGCCCAATATTTGCAGTCAAGTTAGCCGAACCGATTACATACCCTCCTCCACCTCACTCGATCCAGTTCTCCTCTACTCCAAATGAATGTGTCACCAAAGACTTTCTTGACTTGGAGATAGCAAAAACCTCGAGTTCCCCGCGTGAGTACAATTTGTCGTTATGATCCCCATTCCTTTTGAGTGCTTTCAGCTTCTGATCAAACCGCTACGGCTCAATGTATTCAGATATTCCCTGCTTTCTAATGTTTTATTGAAAAGTGCTAATCATGCAAGGTTGTAGATGAAGCAACACCGCCCATTGGAGAAAACTTGTTAGAGCGAAGACTCAAAGCTTCATTACACCATCCACATATCTTCACACCGTATATTAACAATACCGTTGCAGACTTGATCTCTGTTAAAGACCAGGATTTTGCAACTTTGATCTCGATTCAAGATAAAGACATTCCCGAGGGAGTTCCAGAGAGAGGTTCCATGAAAGAATTACAAGAGCTTTACTTTCCAGCAAAGATGCAAATGTATGAACTGAATCAAGGTGTGGATGGAGTTACTCAACAATGGAGCAGCCGAGGCTATTATGAAGGAATGATGGTAGAGGGTGTACCTAGTCAGTACTTTTGGAATCACTGTGGAATGACACCTCAAGATGAGCAGTATGTCGTGCATAGGTTGAAGTGCGGCATACCCTTGCGGCACATTTGGCGGTAAGTACGACGTTTCTCTGATTTTGATTGTGTGTATGCACTTGAAATGTCCGCCCCCTTTAACCGAATGCAACATATCAATATATGAAGACTGATTTGTACTCTTATAGTGAGAAGTTCAAGGAGAGAGGCATGGATCTTGCAATGTTCTATCAATACGGGCGAAAGATGGAGCAGCACTTTGAAGCTCGTGGAGTACGGGTAGACTCCAAGATGGGAGAAATTCAACGAGAACTTGGTGCAAGATCCCAAGCAGCCGATGGCATGCAGCCATTTGGCACGTATCGACAGGGTTTGAACAACAATTTACAGCCTGGCTATGGGATATCCCATGCTCAAATCAATCCTTTTGGGCGAAGCTTAGAGGATCTCAACCAACAACATCGGCAGCAGCAGATGCAAGAACTTACGCAACCAAATATTATGCAACAAGTGATACAGCAACAATTAGTCCAGCAACAGATGGTCAAGCAGCAGATTCTCCGACAATACCAGGTGCAGCAACAACAGATGTGGCAACAGCAGATGATGCAACAAATGCAACAACTACAGGAACAATCACAGCTGGCCACAGATATTGAAGAGGGTCTGATTATGGCCGTGGAAGGAATCGAGTCGTATGAGGCATAACGGAGCAGGGGAGGCACAAAGCTTGTGACGTCAAAGATGATGATAGAGCACTAAAGTATGGAGTGTCGCTAATTGAATAACACCGATCGGGGCGTCTGAAACGTATGAGCTGCAGTGGAATAGTCATGAAATGTTGCACTTTGGCAATTTATTATGTTCGAGCACGAGCATTCCATTTACTACAATGGCACTTTAATAATACAATCTAGCGATACCACCATTTGACTATAGTAATATTAATGCAACCTTGCCTAAAAACCCAAAAGTGCTTGAAATCGATTTCTCCCTGAACGCCCTTTGTTGGCTTCCACTTGGATGATATACACGGTACAAAACAGTCATCTATCTAACATCTCTTTCCACACCAGAACTGCAACTCCCCTTCACGCCCACGGCTTATCCTCTACTCGAAGTCTGGTGCCTTTGATGAAACCAACAAGCCGATAATGAGACCAAAAAGTCCTAGTACGGAACTAAAAATCTCGATGACCAAAATCTTAACGAACCTGTCACGGATTAGTATCTTCAAGCAGGTTATATCAACATGTTACGCTTACAAGCTTGGGTCGGCAGCATCTGCCAGAGCAGCACCACTACCATTGATGCCGACCGAAACACCACATATCAAGTTGCACATTCCAACTGTGATGCCAGACCAAAATAGGGCGTATCCAGTGTAGTAGTTGCTGGCAGAATAAACATTTTCGCTCTCCATGAGACCGAGCTTGGATGAAAAGACGATAGACATGATGACGCCGTAAATGGCGACTACTTCGCAGAAAATAATGGAGATCAGATTCTTGGTTCGAATGCGAGGAGCTTTAACACCACCACCGAGAATCGAAGAACCAGTAATCAGAATTCCCCTACATACTTTGTGAGCTGATGATCGAGAGAGAGGGGCGAAGTTGTTGTGTACCATGCTGCCCCAACAACTGACAATCCTATACACATGCCAATACCCATATCTGCCCACGCGTATGGCGATATTTCTTCGAGGAATTGTCCGAACTATTACTCTCATTAGATTCACTCTTTTGCAGATCGCGCTTCGAAACTCGTACATTGAAAGCTTCTCCATCGCCAGTAAAGAGCATATCTAACAGCACCTGTTAGCTTTAAATCATCAAACCAAACAGGGCATCTAAAACTTACAAGCCCCAACCACTGCCAACGCTGTGGTAGCACCACCAATTCCATATGTAAGGCTCATTTTGTCCAAATGATCTGCGTCAACAAAGTGAAAGGAATTGAGTATTTATTTGATGTCGACGAAAGCTATGGTTCGGGTGGTCTGGTCTGTACCTCATCAAGCTCCAACCGAAAGAGTAACCTAAATCGCCAACCGTAGCTAGCGCCAAACGCTGCGCAACACAGCCGCTTACTTCAGCCTTCCCTCCATATATAAACAACAACCATCAACAACATCAACTTCTCCCCTTCGACCGCAAATCTCAAATTACAATCATACAAGATGGCGGCTCCACAGTCTTTCTACGAGCTCTACCGCCGTAGCAGGTACTGTGCCTTATTTTGCTACACAAGTACACAAACATTTCTACATTTACTGACAAAGCATTAAGTATCGGCATGGCGCTCACAGATACCCTTGACGATTTGATCAGCGAGAGACGTATCGAGCCTCAGCTCGCAATGAAGATATTGGCAAACTTTGATAGAAGTATCACGGAGGTTTTGGCAGACAAGGTCAAGGCGAGATTGACTTTCAAGGTATATGCGCCCAGAGCCTTTACGAGGATCAACACTTTTCGACATGAGTGGCGACAATGAAACAGAATTTCAGCTGACTGGATATTGAAGGGACATCTGGATACGTATCGTTTCTGCGACGAGGTTTGGACTTTTTTGATTAAGGATGTTACTTTCAAGATGGAGAACTCCAGTCAATCAGTCACGGCGGACAAAGTCAAGATCGTGAGCTGCAACAGCAAAAAGCCCGGTGATCCTCAGTAGATATTGGAAAGGAATCTTTACGGGCATTCGACTTATTGGGGACATAGTGGTGGATAGATTGGGAGATACAGAATGATTTTCGGATGGTCAAGAATGGCATTTACAGATTGGGCTCTTCAATGACTTTAGAGAAAGGATATCTCGGGCGTTTGTTAGTTTCCGTGGCGTTTCATGGCGCGTTGCCGGAGAATGAGGAAAGCATGCCTATCTTGTTCGTATGTAGCGGCATGGTATCAAAATCATAAACATCGCATTGCGATGGGTCACTAATTTAGTAGCAGAACCATGATAGTTCTGTTTACCAGTCTTTCTCGAAAAAGCCACGCTATGTTCCAGTAAAAGTGATCATGACTTATAGATCAGAGAGACAAAACAATTCTAACAGAGCTCTTCAACGTTTGAATGATATGAACAATTGAAGATATTCGGGGAAAAGAAAATAGATAATCCTTCCATCACTGAGGGCTCCTTTGTCAATGCTACCATTTATGAATTGGTATATTGTTACTGGGCTGTGTCGACTCTAGTAGATAGATACTAAGTTAGCACCAAATATATGATTATGGAGGAATCTTTCAATGATCTTCTTATTCTCTGCCCTCTTTACTGTCACCTAATGCCCAGTCCAGTCTATCCATTCGGTTATAGGGATTAGTTCATACATTGAATGTTTCGAAGAGGCAGTTTTTCCCACTTGGAGCATCTTCCAGTTTACCTATCATGATTTGACCATCCAAATATTTCTTGAGGTTACTGACCAATCTCTCTCAATGTCGAAGCGATTCCAATGATGACACTGGCGCCAAAACTCTCTCCACGAAGACAGACTACTCAGCTCATTAAGATCCATGGGGCTTAGCTATATGTTTTCTTTCCAATTTATCCCAAGTTCTGAAATTCGAGGCCATCATTCAGGTATTCTCACCAAAAGTCCAGACCAAGATGCTTGGCCGAATAAGGTTGCCATTGAAACGCCAACTGAGCATGAAGATCAAATCTGATTTGACCGTTACCAACACGAAAGCCCGATATTTTTGACTAAAAGGAAACAATTGATATTATGTGTGAACGGCTAAAGTTTCAATATAAATGATGGGGTACCCCATACTATAGCTCTATATATATACTTTGCGCTACCAAACGGTATTCGTCATTTACCTAGTCTAGTGACTTTATGGCTAACTCAACCGACACACCTCTCAACATGTTCGAAAAGAACTCTCAACTGAACAACAACTTCATTGTATCCAGATCTCCCTTCTCCCTCCCTCCTTGAGTTTCAAACGTTGAAACTATGCCGTCTCCGGGACCAACGATCAAGAGGTTCTTTGTAGCTGCTAAAAACGTAGTGGTACCGAAAAAAAGATCTAGACCCTCCTTGACGGCCACCAGGTCTTACTTGGCCTTTTCGCCACCTCTAACCATCCTTCGCAATAATGCCATTCCATCCACTGTGTTTACCACGGATTCTTTGATAACTTGCGAGGAGGGCTCTACGACTGAGGTACCAAGTATTATGCATGGGGATGCGATTCTTGAGTTTGAACATCGACCATTTGGTAGTGAAGGAACTTTGACTGAGGACCAGCTTCATGTAATGGAGTGGTTAGATGATTCTGGAATCACATTCTTTGAGGAGAAAAAGATATGGAATGATGTACCAGAGCATGAAGTATTCAATGATGACCTGTTCTTCACTGCAACCGAGAGTGAAGCGTCTCAGGATGAATCACAGAACGAGAGCGAAGACTTCGAGGAAAATTATGGTGTACCAGAAGGGGACTACAGCGAGTATTACTGGGAGGCAATGGTAGAAACGGGCGATGAGGGACGAGATATTCAGCAGGACCTCGATGATGTTGTAGTTCGGCTCACGGTCATTGGCCTAATGACAGAAGGCCGTAAGAAGAACAGTTCGGCTGTTTCTGCCTTGGGATTGTTTGATGAGGATAGATTTGAGACTGTTCCATCTGTATTGCCGGGTGAATTTGACGAAGCAGAAAAGGAGGATATGTCGCGGGATGTCAATATGCGCTTGAAAGAGGCACGGACACAGACACAGGGACAGGAATCTCAAAGAACTTCGTTGAGTTTGAGAAAGACTATAAGTAATAAGTGGACTGAAGTTAGGGTTGGACTGCGCTGGAAGTTGTCTTCTTCGTCTTTACAGACGAGAGATACTTGAGAGTCATCGAAATTGCTCGCGAGAGACTAAGTTTCTGGTAGCTGAGCATTGCGGACATCTATATGCGAGCTTTCAAGTTGTTTACGCAGCTTCTACCAGTACTGTCGATGAACACAAGACTTTTACGAGCGTCTCCAATCTACGAAAGTGATATAAATGGCTTTCCGGCTTAGGCACAATCTAAAGATTGACTAATGCTTGTCTTTAAGATCGATTAAAAGGAAAGATTTCCAGAATCCAAGGTGGACTAGTTTCATCTTGAATGTCCGCTGCTCATACACATGTATACCTCCAGTCACCATATGTGCGTATCTGGCGACTCTCATGTCGTCCCTCCTCCTCTTTCAAAGGGAGAGTAGTATGAAAAGCCAAGGCAGAAAGATTGCACCAGAAAAATCGCACGTCAACCCAACCGAATTACGGTACTCAGAGAATCAGCGTTCGATTCAATCACTCAAGCACTGCCTGCCTGTCAGGCACGCACCTCTACGTAACCCCGTAACTCACGAGGAGAAGATCATACAGAAGCGAAGGCAACAATGTTGTACCACGGGACTCGAGCGCTTGGTGGTTGAATTAGGAGTTTTCAAAGCTTGCTCGGGAAAGTAGAAGGTTTGAAAGTAGCGATCGAGGGTTTTCGGTCCGTGACGGCACTAATATTCTCGAGAGGGAGAGACCTATAGCTACACAGTCAAGGGAGAGTCACTTTTATTTGATATCGGCTGTTCAAATGGGGGTATCGTAGGAAACCGTGAAAGAGTATCCGAAGAGAGATGTTTGAGGTATCTTGCTCGGTAAATTGGATGGAGAGATACTAGATGGTGTAGACTGAATTCAGTTCCCTTGGAGACGTCGTCTATGGAATTTAGAAGATATATGAAGTTAGAAATTTAATCAGCACCAACATCAATTTTGACCTAGTGTGTACATTTCACTTGGGATTTAATTCTCGATACAATTATGTGGCCCATACCAATCCTACCACTAGTGATACAACGTCATCTAGACTGTTGTACTTTCTACTCCACGATCTTTCACACCAATTTCCGATAATGTCTCGTTGAACTGAATGTTATTCAACACACAAAATTCTTCTTTGCCAAGCTGGTTAGATCGTGTTGTCCATGAAAGAACCCTCATGGACTTCTCAAGTACGTCAAGCTTAAGTCAGTTTTTGAGTATACAGTATATTCTTGATCTATATCTTGTACCTTTTTTGAATACTCTGAAGACTCATAGTTTCACCCTGAAAGCGCAATTATAGTCATAGAGATGCTGTGATAATTCTAGCATTAAATTACTCTAGTATTTGAGTCGATTCATTGATTCCCCGGGAAAATACCTCGAGTCATCCAAAATGAACGTTTTGATTCATATTCCTTTACCACATTATGATTCCAAAGACCAGAGTTTTAGTGCGGAAATTATGCTCTTAAGCTTCGAGATTCCCTGGGGAGAGGGAAGAAAAGTAGAAGTACAGAGAAATTACTTACTTGGATTATTTACAGGATTGCTTGAACATTCTCACAATTTTACACTCGTTCACAATAAGACACAACCATGTCTCGAGGTCCCAAAGTCAATAAGAACTATCTCTACCCGCATGCAGCAGATCAGCCGTCCCCCAGTTCAAATTCGCCCATGTACAATACATTTCCTGCCTTTTCTCCCATCGTTAACGCTCTAGCTCGTCAGTACAACCAAAATTTTCCCCATCCATCCATGAACCGTCAATCCTCTAGCGCGTACCCGCCCACACATGTGGCATGTTCTACCTCTGCTTATACTTCTACTGGGAATGTTTGAGCTCCACAGTACAACCAGAATTTCCCCTACTCTTCTTCAAACTTGCGACGGTCCAGCGAATACTCACCCAGTTTCGCATCCTCTACCTTTGCATCTAATTCTGCTGGCAATTTCTCAGTTAAAGACGTCCTTCCAGCAACAACTTGTTCCAGCTCTGCTCAGAAAACACACCGCCGTGAATCCGGTTCCTCATTGAGACACTCCCAGGCCTCATGCTCTTCAGACACATGTTCTCAACCATCCTTGCCCTCCACCCCTAGACCCTTTGACGAGCGACCTACTCAGAAATGGCTCTCTCAAATGCAGTGTGACGTTCCGGTCAGGTCGACAGCTCAAGACACAAAGCGTGACTCACGCGAGTCCCGTAACCGAGAAGTCTCAGGCAGAAGTGACCGCTCGACTTCGGGATTGAGCTCCCCAGCACCAACATCAGTGGGTAGCTCCTCTCTTAATATAGGACGGCCACAGAAAAATGGGGTGTACGTAGCTGATTATGAAATACCGAAGAGAAGGCACCGCGTCTCTAGGGAAACTCGCAAAAAGGAAACAGCGGAAAGACAGGCAGTGGCAAGATTGTCGGCGGGAAGACAGATAGCGAAGAGCCCAGCAGCTGACGGAGAGAGGGGAAAAATAGACACACCGGAGTCTTGGGAAGAATGGCAGACTAAAAAAAAACATGGAGGCTGGATCTGAGTGATGGTGCCCTCAGCGGGTTTTTGGATCGAGGAGGTTTTCTTATGTTTCCGGGTCTTTGGACAATTAAATTGCTACTTCTTCTCTTGGAGTAGCTAAAGAAATTACATGTTAGATCAATGGGACTATAAATTTTTTACTCTCTGATCACGAAGAAAGTATGATTATTTGAGTGATCAAAATAGTGAAACGGCGAGCCATTTCCATAAAGATGTCTTGTGTCATACACTTTTCAAGTATTATGACTCCCAAAATTGTAGATTTTGAATTCTCGAATCCTATGTCTTATTGAGAACTATCACCTCCTTCGTCGGAGTTGAACGAAGCCGTTGATATTAAAATGAGAATGGAAATCCTTTGATATTGTGAGGATTGTTCACACATAAGTGGAGGATTCAAAAATCGCACCACTAACGCCTAAATCCGCTTTAGAAATTCGTTATATTGGTCATAAATCCGATCGGAACGCATTAAATGAGATAATAATGGTATGTATTCAAGAGACTCGGAGTGTGGGGTTCCCTTTCAATGTCTATGACATAGACATCGTCACAAGGAGACGGATCGTCTCCTCGGCTTCCTACTGATTCTTTGCACCATCCAAAGAACACAAAAAACTTCTCGTGGCAGTCACTAGACCACTCACACCAGTACCTTGGACCAACTCTATCATAGGCACTTTATCCGCACCCAGCTTTCGGGTGCCTGGTTGTAATACCAATTTCCCGAACGCCCTTCATTGCAACTTCTGCAACTGGCTCACGGTGGTTTCTTATGTGAGAACAATAAAGATTTGCCCCAGAACTCCTCATACATGCAGTATTTGTGAAGAGGGAAAGTGCGACGCCCTCGACTCTCTAGTTCGAAAGAAGAAATACTTCCGGCGAAATGCAGGTGACCTACCTACATACCATTACAATTGTTTGACGACAATTGTCAAATCACATAATTGCCTGTGAAATCCTTCAATGATATAAATGATTTCCCGAAGCCCCTTGCAATCAGCACCAACGCAGTATTCAGGCGAGCCAGGCTCGTTTCCGGGCACCGTAACTCACTACATCACCCCAAACCACACCTCAAACAAAGGGATAACCACCTCTACCTTACCCTAACAACGCCCAACACTATAGGCTCTTCACCATGCTCCGCCCTGCCAAACGCAAAACGCAATCCTCTACCCTTTCCACCTCTACCTACGAATCCGACAATCACGAGTCCTCAGGATCAGTAGAAGTCAACGCCGGTGCAACAACAGCACTCACAACCGGTTCTACCATGTCCGCCCTTACACTTGAGGCTGATGGTGGAGCAGATGTACCTGGTGGAGTTGGGGTGGATGATCCACGCAAACCCCTCTTAGGCACAACAGGAACAGGGGTATATAAGCTTCAGACTAAGAATAGGATTCTGAATGACGACGGGCCGTATAATGCAACTACAATTTCGAAACCAACATCTTCTTTAAATCGTGAAGGGAATGAGCCAGAATTAGAATTGGAAGAAGACGAGGACGAAGAAGAAGAGCAAGAAAACACAATGGAGAATATTAGTCGGAAATCGCAGTGGATTTTATTGGCGGTGGCTAGTGGTGCTTGTGCAGCTTTCAATGGAGTTTTTGCGAAATTGTAGGTTGTCTTGGGATTTCCTTCATTGCTTGAGATTTGTTGCGCAGACTTGGTGATTTTATGGAAGGAGAAGTATAGGAGAGGGGAGATTGAATATGCGCGGATGTATCGGAATACTTTCTTTGAAAGCTATACGGAATGAGTGGATATGTCATGCCATCGCTAGAATTTAATGCGCTGACACTTTATTGACCGCAGAACGACAACCCAATTAACGACTTCATTCGCAGAGCACGTTGCAGGCTTTCTGGGATTAGGGGAGGGTGAAAAGGTTGTTGAATATGGTGTGCGAGGAGTGAGATTCCCATTCTTATTCAATGAGCGATGTTGTTTCTGGACGTTACCCTTCATGAGAAACGGAACACCAACACAGCCACAAGACCTCTAAATCGTACACATTGCTAACCTATAACTGCAATAGATATTTTTCCTCCTCAACCTGGTTTTCAATGGTATAATGTGGACCCTGTTTACCAAAGCCCTCGCTCGCGGTACCTCAACCGTTCAAGTTTCCATCATAAACACATCGTCCAATTTCATGATCACGGCCGTTCTCGGCTTTATAATATTCTCGGAAAGTTTACCACCATTATGGTTCTTAGGCGCGGCATTGCTAGTTGCAGGGAATGTGATTATCGGGAGAAGAGAAGAGGAAGAGAAGGGGAATAGTGGAAATGATGTGGAGAATGGAGAAGGTAGAAGGAGAAGCGGAAGCGAAGGAGAAGAAAGGGAAGGACTGTTAGGGGAAGAGTTAGAATTGGGCGGGGGTATTGTGGAGGGCTCTGATGACGAACATTCTAAAGGAGATGATGATGTTTTGGATTTGGGATTGGATGATGAGGGGAAGAGTGACGAGGATGAGGATTTATTGATTCATTGATTGGAAAGTACATTACTTGTATATATGTGTTTCTGGCATATATAGCTCGATGCTATACGGGTGGTAGAACGTTGTTTGGCGTTCACCGTGGATTTGGATACGAATTAATATGATATTGTGGTATGATCATTAGATCTACTCGCTGGTCCTCATTCTACACCCCCAATCCTCCCTTCTTCAATTCTAGAGGAGAACTAGGTAGGACAGGGGAAATTACTTATATAAATTCCATATATCAAAAAGACTGTGGACCAGACGTTAGAAATCTAAGTCAAACACGCTCAAGAAGGCCAACGTGCAATATCGAGGAAAGAAAGCTCCCCGAGAGGCGACGAAGTTCGGCATTTAGATTTCAATCAGAGCTCACCGGGAACTGATCTTAAAACTTTCCGGTGAACTGCTGATTTCTTATTCCCATGGGCCATCTTTTCTGTCACGTCTCTGGGCTCCGGCGTGCTTGGATTTTAATGAGTTGGCCTACCTTGTAGCTCTTGCGACGTTTCTTTTTATAATCATGCTTCGCGTACGCAGAGTGATTATATGTATAGGTATAGGTATTGTACAGTTCCGCTCCATTTCCTACGGATATTTTCTGGATAGTTGATTTTCGTGTGATTCTCACTCTAATGTCACATGAACTTGCATTGCTATACAAGAACATCATCTCATTAGATCTATGTGCGGTATTTTTACATTTTTACATTTTTACAGATCTTTATTTAATCTATGTATGTGTATATTTGTACAAACCGCACGGGTTCATGAATCCATCTAGAAGCCGCGAGGCGTAACAGAATCATCTTTCTAAGTCATTCACACCTTAACTCCACGAAATACGAATTGGCCATCCACGCAGATCCAAACCCCATTACATACCGATCATTCATCCCAATAATATACAACTCCAACTTACCACTCAACGCAACAATCTCAAAACATCTCCCATTCTCGTCTCCTTCCCCTTTCCTCTACCCTTACCCGCCTGCTCCTGAAATGCCCTACCGACCAATTTTCGCTTCTCCGCCTGAATCTCCAAAACTCTCTCCTCAATGCTGTCCTCCATTACCAATCTCCAAGCCTTACATTCACGCTTCTGTCCCAACCGATGCACACGATCTACCGCCTGATCTTCAATAGCTGGGGCCCACCAGGAATCGGCTAGGATGACTGTATCTGCTGCTACTAAATTGAGACCTACTGAGCAAACGGCCAAACTGGCAAGGAGGATTCGACATTCGGGATCACTTTCGAGGGACTGCATGCCTTTGTCACGTTGTAGAGCTGTCATTGAACCATCGATACGAGCAAATTTGATTCCAGCTTGCTCGAGTTGCTTTTGGACGATGTTGAGGAATGAAGTCCATTGCGAGAAGATGACGACTTTGGAAAGTGGGTCACTGTGTGTAACTTTGATGATTTGCATCAGAGCTTCGGTTTTGGAAGATTGCTCATCCGTATTAATTTCCTCGTCTTCTGCTGTTTCGACGGCAGGGTGAACGAGAACTTCCTTGTTTTCGAGATGGGTACGGCACATTGGACATTTGTGTTGGAGTTCGATAGTGCGCTCGATACATTCCTGTCCAAAAACGTGTTTGCAGGTTGTGATGACCGGGTTATGGAGTTCTTCGAGACAGATGGAACATTCTTCGTGGTTGTCAATGTTGAGCTGAAGAAGCATTTGTAGGGCGAGGCGAGTCTCGGCGTTGAGTACAACTACGTCATCATTTTCAATGATTTCCATGAGTGTGTTGACTCTGTTCTCGCAAAGCTTCCAGTGGTTGCATACTTGACGCATGCGAAGCAGAATTTCAAGAATGTGAGTGTATTGGATTTTGTTCTTCTTGAGAGACTCCGACTGCTTTTGAAATTGATCAGCCATACCTTTAGCTTGTTGACTGATTTTTCGTTAGCACAGGTATTGGGAGACTGAATGTTAGTACTCACACTAAAGCTTTATAAATCTTCAATTCATCATTTCTGAACTTGACCTTGTGGACGAACTCTGACAATTCTGGCAATTTCAAATCGACGAACTTCATATCCTTCTTGCGTCGCAAGCACAAAGCTCTCATTGTTGTTTGTAGAAGCAGCTCTGATTCGCGATTTCTTGAGGCCCTAAACGTAAGTTAGCCGAAGTAATCAATGTGATATTTCTCTATTGTGCTCCTTGGGTGAGCACTTACAATGGACGAGTAAACACGGCGTTGAAAACCTCAAGCTCATTGAGGCCACCACCAATACCCAAAAATCTGAGCATCGAGTAAAAGTCCTTGATAGTATTGACAATCGGTGTTCCTGTTAGTACCCATTTTGAAATGGCACTGATACTTGTTGCTGCAATTGCACTCTTTGTCTTTGGATTACGGATGATGTGACCTTCATCCAAGACGATTCTGCGCCAATTGAACGAAAACAATCCAGAAGTAGTCGGAACTTTCGCGGGAAGCTTTGAACTGCGAGGGAACAGCTCTGAGCTAAGTGTGCCGTAAGTGGTGATAACAACATCGTACTTTTTAAAGTCACTCGGGGTCATTTCCTTGACCTTGCCTTGGCTACCATGGTAAGTCAAGACTTTCAAGGCTTTGTCTTCCTTGATATGTCTTTCCATTTGCTGTGCCCAATTTGACATAACACTGACCGGTGCAACGATCAAAGTCGTACCTGATCCACCCTCAAGAATAAGAGAGATAACCTGCAAAGTCTTTCCAAGGCCCATGTCATCTGCAAGTATACCGCTTGAGGCTAACTTTGGGGCTTTATCACAGTAGTTGGTTGCGATATTTTTGTAGGTGCCTTTGTGTTCTTTTGAGGCTTTCCAAAGCTGCACAACTTTGTCTGATTTTGCATCTGGTAAAACTAGGCTCTCTTTCTCAAGCATCCACGCTAAGCCTTGACGCTGATATGGAAGCAATGTAGCCTTGAGATCTTTTGGTTGTTCTGCCATGGGCATCTTTGAGAGTGCATCTTCAGGTAAACCCAACTCTTCGGCCATCTTATCCACTTCTCTCGGATTGAATCTCTCGCTGTTCGCAACAAAATGTGCAAGATCGATTACTGGTTGAGGTGTTGGCTCTACTTGACTAGAGCTACCAGCTTGAGAAGATGTGAAACCCATTTGCTTTCTCTGCGAGGGTAGAACTGGAGCCTTCGGCGGCTTTGGTGGCGCCACTTCTCGTCTCTTCAATGGTAATCTCTTGGCGGCCAACTGCTTCTCCACTAGTTGTATAGTCAGCAAGTAGACACAGTATCTTAGAAATTCTTGTAGCAGATGAGTGCTTGAGGATATAACATACAGTTAGCTCTCACGACCGGATCCGCTGGTCCATAAATCTTAAGCAAAACAGGGCAATCATATGCTCTCTTTTCTCCAGTAAGAACTCCCTCCATAACAATTGTTCTCGCGTCCTGAGTTTTGCATCAGTCTCCATTTCACATCACCAAAATCTCCATAATTACATACCAAAAACCCTGCTAACTTGGAAGCCAGCTCCCTCGGCAAGTGTCCAATTTGTGTACCTCTCACATTGTTGATACGAATCGCATTCGAATCATATGGATTTCCCGGTTCTCTCCTAACCATCACCTGTTCACCAACCGTCGCATATCCGTCATAAAATCTAACGCCCACAATCTTCCCATCAAGAGCTCCAACCAAAACCCAACCAAAGCCCTCTTCGACATCTTGACTCAAATCAATAATCTCATCTTCATCGCCCTCACCCCACTGATCACGGACATTCAAAGCTTGACTCGAACTTGAGTTTCCAGCAGCCTGTGAAGGTCTTGAAGAACCAGAAACAGCTCTCGACAGACCGGGTGTAGAATTGAGTCTGGGTTGCTTGGGCTGAGCGCGAGGTACCTCATCCTCCGAATCCGAGTTTGTCAAATCGACAAAACCGGACGACGCGCTGCGTTTCCCTAGATTCGACATGATGAATCCCAAAATCAATTTATCATGTACCAAAATTCCAAAATGTGGTTGTTGCAAAGGAAAGTTTGACGCGTTTGTAAGGTTCAAATAAGTTTAAGAACATCGGTAATTACATGGGTCTGAGACGCCTGAGCACGTGATTGTAGTCTTTGTGTCCAATCGATTTGTTTGTATGTTTAAGTGAAGTGTTTATCATGAATTGATTGCTACCTCTCACCTCTTTCTGTCAATAATGTGGTTGCTTGTTCTAGATCTTTATTGCTAGCTGGGTAAGTGCTAGCATGCTCACCCCAGTTTGGGGCCGCACAAGCTAATGACTCCAGATGCTAGCTCTTTTAGCATAGGTGAGTAGGTACCTAGCTTTAGCTAATTTGATATACCACTATTCGCCATTGCGAAATAAACATCGATATTGCATTGTTGTAGGCTCATCTAATAAAAGCCTAGATAACATTACCTCATTCCCTCTTTCATTTTCTCCCATCTGCCCTTTCTCAGGAGTATTGACATTTAACCTCACACTCCCACATGCAGCTCATCGTCATTGTCATCACCCAAAACCAAGCTCTTATCCCTGCTCTCTTCATTCGAAAGAGCAGGATCCAACACATTCAGCTCCTAGAATTAATAGATAGATAACGCAAGCCTGATAAAATTCTTGAACTTTTTGTCTTCCCGTCCAAATGTCTTTAAGATCAAGATGATGTGAAATTTGTGATTAGAAATTTGTGTATTTTATTCGATTTTGGACAGCTTTTGCGAACTTTGGTATAAATTTGTATATTTGGACAGAGCAGCAAAGCATATTTACATTGTCTTCGAGATTCCAAGTCAAGATGATTCGAGAGAGATTAGTGATGTTATTGATTAATATTTTCTGTATGTCCATTTTCTACGATCTTCCATCATCGAGTTACCTATACAATTAGAAAACTAATCGAATCAAAGGTCCGCCCGTGACAGTTATGGCCGTAAGTCTCTCACCCCCCTTTCTCAACTTCAATTTTACTCCCCTAGACTAACATCTACCCCAGATCGCAGGCGTGGGTGCCGACTGTCTCCTTAACACTATTCTTTTCCTCCTAGGCGTCATTCCCGGCCACATCCACGGTTTCTATATAACCTGCACCTATTTTTCTCGAAAGAGTAAAGTTCGAAAGGGACAGTATCCAGGCGGACCGAAAATGGGTATTTATAGTGAGAGGGTTTGGTATGGAGGTGCCAGCTCAAGACGCATAGATGAATTGTGGGAGAAGAGGGAGAGTGAGAGGATTGAAAAGTTGGAGAAGAAAGGCAGAGGGCTCATGGGGAGAAAGAGTCAAAATGGGAAAAACAATGGGAGAGGTGAGGTGCTGAGAGTGCATAGTGATGTGGGGGTAGAGAGGATAGATCCAAGCGCTGGTAGAGGGGGTGCCAGAGGAATGGGGAGGAGTACGACGATGGTGTAGGATATTGCAACGAATAACCTTCAAAAGGGTTTGTCATTGAGTTATGCTCACTTGGGCACAGAAGAAAAGTAAATGCAGGCAGGTAATCTTTCCTGGACAAATAGAAAAGGACCGATATAAGTCGAACACACTTTTGTAAAGCCTGCTCATGATCTAATAGCTTCTATTTCATTATCATCCTTCCAATACCCTATGATCATCAGAATTTTGTTACAAACATGCTTCTGCCGCTTGATATATCCTCGATATCTTGTAAAAAAAATAAAAAAAATCGTAGCTTAACAACGAAAAGTTGTTGCGCGCCAAGATTTCCATGTCCATAAATAGTCCTACAAATACGCACGCAACGGGTATCCTCGCAAAATAGTCGAAATGCACATCAACAGCGTGCAACTGTTCACTTGTCGATGTTGTCAAAACCATAAAGAGGTCTTCCTTGTCGACGCAATGCCCAAATGACCTAACATGACATTATCAGCTTTGAGTCTCAACCAGCGACTGTAGCACAAGAAACCCACATCGTTGACAGTGACCGTCTTTCTCTTCGAGTGTTCAACTATAGCGACGCAATCCTTCAAAATCTGTAAGGGATTAGTCCGACGATCTCGGTATTGTAGTGAGGGTACAGACCTCATTCAAACGTGATTTGATCGCCTCACGGACATCGCCATAGATCAACGACGAGATACGTTTGACACCACCTCTGCGTGCTAGACGTCTGTGAATTGTAGTTAGTTCGCATCTTCAGCCTTATCACGGAAGTACTAACCGAATATCACCTTTGGTAATACCATTAATGTTATCCTTCAAGACCTTTCTAAAATTAGAAACATGTCAGCAAATTGTCCAATCCTTGAGAACAGTGATAAATGAAGTAACCTCAAGAACCATAGAGATTGATCCAGAAAACTCACCGATGTCTTCTCAAACGAGGACCTCCAATCCCCCTACCACCTGGCCCGGTCTTGCCCTTGCCTCCGCCAAGGCTTGACATAACGGTCTTTCCGGCCATTGAATGATGACCTTTTCGAGTGTATGGTGAGGATAAAGTTTGTGGTGCCATTTTATTACAAGGAGCTGATATAAGGCTTTAGAGAAGGGAGCGATTTGTCGTAATATTATTACTCGATCATACATCCAACGGAGTTGAGACAATTGTTTGAAAGTTGAAAGGGATTGAACAAACGAAAGTTGAACGCGGTTGGGAAGCGGGGGGAAAACGAAGTCACGGGACTTTATACTAGCGCGTTCTTCTGCTTTTTCCTCTCACCCGGGTCTCACTTTCAATACTAGACATGTACTGAGCAATTTTAATATTCTGAAAAAGAACTTCTGTTAATATCCAAGCCTCCCAAATAGACTCTATTATCCCATAAGGTATTTTCGAGCCCTAAAATGTATGTGCTTATTCTCCAACGCACCCATGATGTCTCTTGTTTCGCTGACGCCGGAAAATCAAAAAAATTGACAAAAACATCAATGCTATAAACTCAAGTCCCAAGGTATCATTCGGAAATAAACGTGGCTTCTGTGTATAAAACTCCCTCCTCTGTAATCACTTCATCTCCAATCTTTAGTGTCAAGGTTGTTGGCTTGTTACGCGGGGAGTACTACATGCAGTATTAGTATCGCGGAATTTCGTAGGAAGTATATATGACAAACCTGGTAGATATATGGTCTTGTTCCAGCAACATTGCCCACGATTTTCTTGACAAACCCAGGGACTTCAGCCATGACATCAACTCTATCGAGTCTTTCCTCGAGGTCTGTTTCGATTAAACCAGAAACAGATTTTCCGTCCTTTGTCTTTCCTTGCCAATCAAATTTGACAGCCTCTGGTTCCGGCCAGCCAGCATCCTCATCATTCTTAATCCGGGTGTGTTTTGCGGTATTTCCAGCTCCGGCACAGATGATTTCACCATCCTTGACTATGCCACCAACACTGACGACGGTAGAGCCGTATGCTGGAGGTGTTGTGTATTCCATCATTATGGCTGAAAATTGTGGACCTTGATAGTTGACAAAATTCCACTTTGCGGCAGCGTGATGTGGTTTCATTCCCTGGAGCGCATGTATGAACAATGCCTTGCCCTTGAAGTCTATTGACCCATCTTTGGTTGTAATGGATCCTTTGGTGATAGTTCGTGGCCAAAATGCATGTCTCATCGAACCCCAAGGAGCCTTTGGATCTGTGCCATAATATGATTTGCCATCTTTACCGACATGGAAACCCGGAGCAACTCGAGTCACTGTGAGGTTGACGATGGATGCTTCGTTTGTCATGGATTTGATAGTATATTCTGTGCCATCCTCAGAAAGATCAATGGCAACATCGTCTGCATAGAAGCAGGTTTTATCATCGCTGAACTCGACGTTGCTGAGTTGATCGGAACTCCATAGATTAGGCTTTGAGCTGCTTTTAGGATAGGAGATCTTGCAGTTGAACTGAGTTGTGGTTCGCACGCCACTTCCTATAGTGTCAGCATCTCGTTCTTACAAAGAGAGAAGTGGAAATCATACATAACATTACTGTGTATAATTTGCGCCATAGCAATGTGTCCACTATCAGCCATGAAGTAGAAAGTCTGAGTCTCTACGCTCGTTGAGTCCATAGCGACCCATTTCATATCTTCTCTCGAAAGTTCAGTGTATGGCGTGGTTTCTGCTTGCTTGCCGACTGGTGTAATCGCTGACGGTCCATAGATTGGTTCTGCTGTGCCGGCAACATTGGCCATTGTCTTTTTGGCCCAGTTCATCATCTTGAATATTTGTGTTATTGTATCTTTGGGAAGTGAAATGATTTATTGTGATGTTTGTCTTTGAGAGAGGGACAACCGTCCTTCAAGTACCAAGATGACCCCCATCATCTTGTTCCTGCCTAATGCATACATCATCCATAATTAATCACGTGCAAGCCCCTTTCATAGATTTAGAAGGGATCAATCTTGCTGTCGTTTGCGAAGAATATCAAATTGTATACAAATGACGTATTATTGTAAAAGGCATTGTGTCGCATCATTTTACAGAAATCAAATGAGTTTCGGCATGTGGATTATCTAAAATTTGGGGTAACCTTGAAAGGCTGAATGGATCCTTGACCAAAAAACCCATGTCATTTTCAGAACCTTATCGACAAGGCGACAGACGCGGCCTAAAAATTTAATTTATCAAATTGACCTCAAGAAAGCTTCATTGCCAGGACATCTTCCTCAGCCAGCACCTTCATAACGATGTCGAAAGCACGCGCAGCTTCAGATGTGATAGTGAAACTCATAGTAGGAGCCGGACAAGCCAGTCCTAGTCCTCCGGTCGGTCCTGCATTGGGAAGTAAAGGTGTAAAGTCAATGGACTTTTGCAAGGTACGCACATCCCCAACCTGCACAGTTCCTGAATCTTGTTGCATGTTCGACTTCATTTGTATCATAAATACAATTTTTGTCGTTCTCAATTGGTCAATCAGTCTAATAGTTTCGCTAGGAATTTAATGCGAGAACTGCCCATATGAATCCAGGAACCCCAATTCCCGCGAGAGTTACAGTGCGACCAGATCGATCATTCCATTTCGAACTACGTACACCGTCCACATCATGGCTACTTCTCAGTGCTGCGGGTGTTGAGGCGAAAAAGGGAAAGCTAAAGGGAGCACCAGATTCGACAACGGTTGTGGGTACTGTCAGTCTGAAGCACATCTACGAGATTGCCAAAATAAAACAATCAGAATTGCGCCTATCGGGGTTATCTTTGGAGGGGCTTTGCAAATCAGTGATTGCGCAGGCGAAAACCATTGGGGTTAAGGTTGTCGCATGAAGGGGGCGAGGGGTTGTCGATCAGGCTGATTCGAAAAGGCTGAGTCAATACACACGTGTGATATCATTGCGGCGGCGTTGGGATTCATATGTACACTACTCTCAGAGGGAAACCTGAGATTACATGGTGTAAAATAGACGATTTTCATGACGATTTAACCTCGACAATGTTTCGACTAGGACATTAAGGACATGAATATTTCGTTAACAGGACTGATAGTTCCGCGTTTGTGGGTGCTTGTCCAATAGAATACTCAGAAATGGACTCATGTATCAATACAAACTTTTCTAAAACCATGCACACTTGGCAGATTTGTTTCACTTTGCTCTGAATTAAAGCTGCGCTTCCAAATACTTGATTATCGGGCGCTCAGCGAGAGTAAATACATATTAAGTAGGTAGGCTCGTAGGTCATGCTTCCTCAGATGTCTCTTCACGGAACGGAATGTCTCCCATTGGAAATCCGAGACGAACTCCGGATTGCCTCGAGCTCATTGGATCACGTGTAACTATCTCCTCCAATCCTTCTGGAACGCTTTGCGCAACCCCAGCAGCGAAATCGGGGCTTCAGGGGTTGTCCTCGGTAACACTCGGTATCACTTAGGCTTGGCTTTGACAGTGGAGTTCTAGAAGAAAGCTAGAAGAATCGTATCCAGCTATCTACGACCAATGCAGCCTTAAGTGTCAATAAAGCAGGAAGATCTACAAACCAAATCGCCCCCCGAGAATGTACAACGATCCACTCACAAACGATGCTCAGTATCGGATGTGCCGGGACAAAATACGATGCTAATGTTGTACAAGCAAGCAGGCGCCTCTGTAGACTCGACGTGCATAATCTTGTGCCTGCTGAGCTGCTGTGCAAGTGCAAGATAAAGACTTTGGTGAATGAAGCAATTAGAGATGCCTGGTATTGATTTGAGTCTTCTGATTTGAGCGACTCGAGACGGAACCAATTTCTCCATCGTAGGAGAATTGCTGGTTCCAATTACATAGAGACATATGCCTTATTTGTTGTAATGAGTTTGCTGTAATGAGTCTCAGAAGTCAAGATGGCATGCCAGTCAGTACGTATTGATAGGTTGTCCCCCTTTCTCATCCAGGTTTACAAGGCGGATTTCATGATATAGAATCACCAGTCAGCCACATCCACTGAATGACTTCTTGGCAAGTTGGTACAGTCTACGTGCCTCTGTGCGAAGTAAAGGTGCAGTTCTAGGTTGGGCTTTAAATTTTCTCCATCTATTTATTTTTATCCTGCCTGTGTTAAAATTTCGATCCACCTCTCCATAATGCCTGGCTTAAAACGGAATGATCGTGGTCGAGACCGACTTTGTAGATAATCTCAGCTTATGTGATTTGCTGAGCACAAGAGTCTCTATCTATCTATCGTACGCGCGTAGGAAAAAAACTCGATTTTCTTTCATCACATGTGTTTAGTTAGAGAATGAAGGGTTTACCAGTAGACCTCATACCTCATACCTCGCACCTCGTAAAAACTTTTTTCTTTTTCTTTTTCTTTTTCAAGCGGCGACCGCATGTAGAAAAGAAGCAAAGACTTCCATGGTATGATTAGTAAGCTATACGCAATCCAAATGAATGAGAGTCAATGGAAATTATCTTCAATCCTGGGAGTACCTAGATAGACTGGCTGGTAGGAGGGATCCATTGAAGTTTTCTCGTTTTCTCATTTTCTCATCTCTTCATTACGATTTACAAAGCACCGGGCGGTACTCGAGTAATATCCTTTTTGATGGATGCTTCTGAAATCAACTGTCCAATTTTACATTATTGCTCCATAGACGACGCCTTTGGGTAATATTTTGGTACGCTGTACGGTACATAGCATCTCGATCAATTCCATGTAAATTATTATCCGGTTTACATCATATACCACCAGACACCAGACACCAGACCTGGATTCGAAGGAAATAGAGAAGGCATCGGAATATAACTAGCACATGTCTATCGTCACACTACAGTCATCCATCTTCTTGTTGTTATTAAAGCCGATGCAAATCCGACCTATCACACTCTGTATTCTCCTTTACAGATTATTACCTGGTACACATCTTCGTTTCTCTCCTCGTACGGTCGTACCTCTTATTATCATATCCGACCTTTCCTACTTCATCAAGCATCGAGTATTACCTTGCCAATTCCAGTTTAGATATTGCTTATGATCTAGGGTCTCTTGGTCTTTTGTGCATTCAAGGTTCAATTATTAACCGGTACCCCGTCATCATTACGATATTCCAATTACTCTTGTTCCACCCACCACCCACCACCCACCACCTAACATTCAAAATCCTTCCTCCACTAAAAACTTGGACTTCGACTTTGACTTCGACTTTGACTTCGACTTTGACTTTTTGCTACTCCAGTCTGTTTGTTGCTGGTACATAAATTTCTTGGTTGTACATGATCTAATCGAATCGGTGGGAGAAAGATTCTTGACTCGAATCTTCCAAGACTTCATTAAAATAAACGGTCAAAAATACTTACAATACAGTACATGCTTTGTACCATTAATTACTTACTTCATTTGCATTTTCTATCTTTCTCTTTGCTGAATATTCAATCTGATGCTTAATCATTCATCGATTGGTGCAAAACTTATCATCTCGGCTTCTTCTTCCGTTTAGTTTGCTCTCTTGCAGTTTTGTATCCGCTTTTGACTCAAGAGAAACGCTCCGAAAGCCCCACCATCAAACCTCCAAATTCTCCTTTCAGATTCAACCTTCTCACCTACAACCTGCCCCGACTTTCGTGAAGGCTCCGGAGGGCTATCCTCGACCATAGTGCAATTGCTCCAATATCCTATACCCCCCCATCGCTCTCACTATGGCTGAACCTCAAGAATCATCATCGTCTACTCAGACGGCCCCGCTCGGTGAGTCTCTGCGCTTACTCGTGCTGTTGTCGACCCAATCACGACATCTTGTCAACATACATTGAGAAAATGAGGCTAACAATGGCCACGCAGGCTCTGCACCTTTCAAATTGAACGGCAAATCCTCTACTGAAGGTTCCCCACAAGTCCGGTTCGCCGCGGTCAACGAGCAAATAGCACCGGATGCAAGCTTCGCTGGTCTGGATCATAGCACGGCTACGCAGAACATGTTAAATAAGGAGCAGGTAGATTTAGATCAGCTATCGAAAACACTTCAAGGAACTCATCTACAAGAACGTCGCATGAGCCATTTTGCATTCGAGCCTGTGTCTCTACCAGCTTCGAGAGTACGTCATTTCTATTTGCAGCATTCTATATTTCAACGGGTTCTGCCAATGTGTGGTTTGATATAGTTCAGCTTGAAGTGTCAAACTGTAACAAGTCAGAATTTGGCTGAACCACGGGCTGGATTTAGTAGACTCTATGCATTAAGAACCACAATTTGCTTTGCAAGGAATACGCATTATATGGCCCACAATAGCGCATATTGCTATTGTTCATAATATGACTTTGTTTCTGTTTGGAGACTTGTACCATCCTACTAACTCGTTGAATTGTAGATACCCTCAACCGAAGAGAACTCGCGAGAGGCTAGCCGATATAACACACACAGTTCTTCGAGTCGACCCTCCCCCCATCAAAGTCCTCGAACATCATCCATGCATTCTCCACCCATAACCCCTGCTGCAACACGATCGAGAGATGCTCCGACCGAAGCAGCAAAGGGGGTTCCAGTCCAGAAAGTGGCTGCGGAGGGGGATCCGGCGGCTATGACACCTCAGATTTCACCACCCAGAACCTCACCCTCAACTACCAACGCTGACGCGTCTCGACCTGGATCTTCTGGGCAAATAATGACTAGCCCTACTAGCAATTCTAACGAATCATGTCAATCAAAACCACATCATACTTTTTCGATTGGTCCTACTGCGAACGATACCTCCGTTCCTGCATCTCGAGAACCTAGTCCCGCTCGTTCTGCTACTCCCTCGGCCTACAGCAGACCTTTTACACCAGCCGGCGATATCGATGATCCTTACGCCGCATCTAGAAGAGTCCCGCAGCCCAAAAACGCCGAAGCCATTGAGTCGAGATTCAGATTTGGCGCGGTAGGCGCAAAAAACCGACAATCTCCAAGCTCATCCACAACTAGCTTGCCTAGATCCTCCAGAAGTGCGGCAGATGGAAAGACACCGGCACAAGGTGTCGAGAAACGACATACTGGATTGTTTGGACATAAAAACCATCTATCAGGTGTCCACGATGATAGTGCATCAACAATACACAAAGCTCACGGTTCCATGTCAGAGCTCAAGCGATTCTTGAAAATTGGTCAACATAAAGCCAAGCGTGCTGGCTCTCCAACGCCATCTACTAAATCTGGTAGCTCAATAAATAAAGCATCACCATCTAGCAAAGGACAGCAGCTTCCATTTGGTGATGACCACGGGCTAACTTCGAAATATGGCAAGTTTGGAAAGGTTCTTGGAGCTGGAGCTGGAGGCTCCGTACGTCTGATGAAGCGAAGCAGTGATGGTAAAACATTCGCCGTAAAGGAGTTTCGCGCCAGGCATTCTTACGAATCAGAGAAGGAATACACAAAGAAAGTAACTGCCGAATTTTGTATAGGATCAACTCTACATCACGGTAATATTATCGAAACGTTGGATATTGTGCAAGAGAAAGGAAAATGGTACGAGGTCATGGAATATGCACCTTACGATCTATTTGCCGTTGTGATGACTGGTAAAATGTCGAAAGAAGAGGTTACCTGCTCATTTCTTCAGATTTTGAGTGGTGTCACATACTTGCATAGTATGGGCCTAGCTCATCGAGATCTGAAGCTTGATAATGTTGTGGTCAACCAATATGGTATTATGAAAATTATCGATTTTGGTAGTGCTAGCGTGTTCTTGTATCCCTTTGAAGGAGGCATCACGCTATCCAGTGGTACGTTACTTTAAACTTCCTGAAAAAAACAACATGCTAATATTCTTGTAGGTATTGTTGGCTCCGATCCTTATCTCGCTCCAGAGGTATATGACGAGAAGAGATATGACCCACAGCCAGCTGATATCTGGTCCCTTGCGATCATCTTCTGCTGCATGTCTTTGCGCAGATTCCCATGGAAAATGCCTAGAATGACGGATAATTCCTTCAAGTTATTTGCCTCTCCTCCATCACCAAAACCAGAACATCCGAATGGAACAACCACACCAGCCACAAAGGAGTCGGATACCAAACCTCCTAATTCGAAAAACGGTCCTAACGGCTCTGGTTCTGATGTTGACATGCTCACCTTGATTAATTCTATCGAATCAAGGAAGCCTGAGCCACCAAAGCCAGAAGTGATTAAAGGACCAGATAGATTACTCCGTCTCCTACCCAGAGAGAGTAGAGAAATTATCGGATTGATGTTAAAGCTGGATCCAAAGAAGAGAGCTACGATGGCACAGATACTGGATAATCCCTGGGTAAGAGACACAGTGATATGCCGTCAAGACTCAGATGGCAAACCCATATCGGCTCCAGGCCATACACATACTCTTGAGCCACCAACACCACCTCCTTCCTCAAAATAACGAATTTTACGTAGCCTTGGATGACTCTTTATTTGCATAGTCAGGGTTGGGATTAGGGGGCGTTTTGGGTGGGATGGTTTACCTTGGTTGATTGGTTCATATTGATGGCACTACTTCACAGTGCAGTGCATAAGGCTCATTTTTAGATAGTAGAGGAATTGCGGTAGATTGTATATCCATAGGAGTGTTGGAAGTCTTATATTATTTTGGAATCGTTACTAGATACATACCTCGAGGTCGTTTTAGATAGGAATGTTGTTGAGTCCTTATGATATTAACGACTGTTTTTAATTAAAGCATAGCTATATATATAATTCTTGAAATACGATTGGAGTCCCCTTGTTCTTTGCTTATTTGAACAATTCAAATGTGAATCACTGTCAGAATTCGGCAGCTTGAGTGACAATTCGACAATGTCATCCACTCCCATCCCTCTGGCGTAACCTTATTCTTATTTTTTATTACAATTAACACGTCCCTTACCGCTTCTATCCCCTCCACGGCCTCCATTAATGTTTGTCTCTCTTCTTGATCGTTGATCCAAAGTATGCGGGGTTCTTGAGAATAGCATGTCAGCCAAGATTCGACAATTTAACGAATTCTCAAGTTTTAGAAGCTTCAAACTATTCTTGAAACCTTGATCCCTCAAGCATGATCATTTATTAATGATTTGAGCAAATTTCTACAATAGGTTCACTGCTGTGTAAGGAGAAATGGACAGAGGAATGTGTGCTATCATGTGACCAGGTGGGTGTCTTGATCAATGGCCGATGTTCGGTTAAAGAAGATTCGAGAAACCCGAGAGGTACAAATTATTTTTCTCCACACCCAGTCCTCCGAGCTTCAATTCTTTGATATTACTCCAAACGACTTTCTGCCAATTACTTTCTACTCAAACTTTAAATACCCTCAAAATGGTGAGTGAGCTGTTCAGTTTACTTGCGCCTTGAAGACTTCATAGTTCGGGGCGGTCTCAATTCCTATAAAAGCCTACAGAGCATTTTAGCTTTTCCTCTGTATTATATTTGCTAATGATCATTGATATTGCAGTCTACCGCCCTTAAGTCCATCAAGTCCCTCGCTCCTCTCCTCGACCGTGTCTTGGTCCAGAGAATCAAGGCTGAGACCAAGACCGCCAGCGGTATCTTCCTCCCAGAATCAAGTGTCAAGGAGCTCAACGAGGCTAGAGTTTTGGCAGTTGGCCCCGGAGGTTTGGACAAGGATGGAAAGAGAGTTAGCTGTAGCGTGCAGGCTGGTGACAAAGTTTTGATTCCTCAGGTAAGCTTTATGGGTGTGTGGTAGATGAGGCGGGGGTTCCAAAGGTGTTTGTTTGCTTGGGGTCATTCTTGCAGATGAGGGGATAGCTGCAGCATGGATCAAGAACGAGGGTTTCGGAAGTTGTGGAACATATGGATGATTGAGCTGCGCTGACTAGGAGTAGTACGGAGGATCGCCAGTTAAGGTTGGAGAAGAGGAGTACTCTTTGTTCAGAGACCATGAGTAAGTACAATGCCCTTTGCGCATTCTCCTGCCCTTGGAATACGTTACTGACATTAGCTACAGTATCCTTGCAAAAATTAACGAATAAATGCTTTCACGATATGACGAGTTGATGGAGGGTGTACCATAAATGTATTAAATCGAGCATAGCGGGCAAAGAAAAAAGATATCAAGTAAAAAGGATGTTGGAAAAAACATGTCGATGAACTGGCCTAATACGAAGGGGCTCAAGGGGACGAAGTTTTTGTGTATACCTTGACCTCCGCCGGTGGATTACCGTGCATGAATTTAAATGAATCTCTTCTCCTCAAATTATCAAAGTGTTTCGGGGTACGATTCTGATGGCAATCCAAGGGATTGTTTGCATCGGACATTTATTCGCAGGCATTGAAAGTTATGTCGTGCTTATGTTAGAGGATCATTCCCGTATCATGGTTCCTTTTGATGCAATTTACAATGAGTTGTGAGCGATAGGGCAAAAGTGACCCCTGGTGGACATGCAAAAGGTGCATGATAATTTATTGCGGCTGCAAAAATGCAGGTGTAACTTTTGGGTACTTGGGCAGTTAGGTAAGTGATATATGGGTAATTGGCGTTTGTTTCTCAGGCCAAGGAAAGGGGCCGTTTTCTGAAACCAAACGAAAATGTTTTACCGCCCTGTTCAATTTCCTGAGGAAAACGGGGAACCAATGAATGATGTTGTCATACATGTAATAAATACCCCTCCAGCTGCGCCTTTGACCCTACTACTTCATGTCCAGATTGTTCCATGGGTCGTTCTGTAGGTTATAGGATCGATGTGCATTGTGTAGATGATAGGATTGATACATTTCCTTTTTAGCATGCCAGTAGTGTGGTCTGTCTCTGAATCGAAACACAAGAATAAATCAAAAGTAAATTCTTACATACTTGTATCACAAAGTACGGTTTCTTAATCACTAATAATCTACTTACGGTGAATGAATGGTTAAACCGTTGAAGTGAATAGGAGATTCGAACCCATAAACGAAAGGTTCGCCGTATGGAAACAATCACAATATAAACGACGATTGTTTCTGTACAATAGCACGCCGAATCCTTCTTTTTCTTATTAACGAGTACCTTTCGAATCATCGCGATTCTGTTTTGTTTTCATTCACAGCACCACACTCCTTTGATTCTTTAGAAAAGAATCCTCTGCTTTGCAATTGTTTGTCTTACTTCTTCTCACATACTACCTCAAAATATCGGTACAAGATTCAAAGCTGTTTACATATCTTTTCCCGAAGTTGATCTTTCGAGGAAAAATGAACCTATCTCTTTTGACACTCGCCCTGGTGGCATGTTACTCTTCTCAGCTGGTAGCTGCGCATACAGTCTTCACGACACTTTTTGTCAACGATGTATCGCAGGGCGATGGAACATGTGTGCGCATGCCCTCGGATCCTAGCACGGCTACATTCCCCATCAACGATTTGGATAGTGATTCCATGGCGTGTGGTGAGTTTTCTTCTGTGTTGAGATCTTCCATGTTGAAATGTGTTGAAGGATGCTGATGATAGGGATAGGATTTAATGGGACTCGAGGAGTCGAGCGCGTCTGCGCGGTTAATCAGACGGCGAAATTGAGCTTCTTGTTTCGAGAGTATGCGGATGGTTCCCAGGAGGGCGCCATCGATCCGAATCATAAGGGTCCTTGTGCGGTGTATATGAAGCGTGTGGCTTCGGCTATTAATGATACGGCCGTGGGATCTGGTAGGTGTTTTGCTTTCTTTTGCTTGTTCTTGGATTTCTGAAAGCGACAAGCCTGGGGTTGCATGACTGCGTGTCTTTTTGTTGATATGTTTCTCAGTAAAATTAACTTGTCTATAGGCTGGTTCAAAATCTGGGACGAAGGGTACGACAACAGCACACAGAAATGGTGCACCGAGAAGCTTATCCAAAACAATGGCTACCTCTCCGTCAACATCCCCAGCGATCTAGCAGGTGGATACTACCTCGCTCGGCCCGAACTTCTCGCCCTCCATCAAGCTGACAAGACCCCTCCAAACCCTCAATTCTACACCGGCTGTGCACAGATCTATCTCGATTCCTCCGAAACCGCCGTTTCGAAAGATACAGTCAGTATCCCCGGCTACGTCAACATCCACTCCCCATCCGTCCTCTACAACATCTGGAATCCCCCACCTACACCCTACACCATGGCAGGACCCGCGCCCTACCAACCCGGCGTCTCCAGCACCTCCAACACCACCGGTAGCAAGGCCGCGACATTCTCACCCTTCACTGCGACGCAGAATGAAGGGCTTCTACCGCAAGATGCGGCACTCACGAATGCGAATTGGTGGGGCGTCGAAGTTGCTGCGTATACCACCGAAGCAGGGTGCTGGGACGCGAGCGAGAATTGCTGGAATCAGACGACGGTTTGCTATGATTGTGCGCCGCCGACGGGGGATAAGGGGTGTAGGGCGTGGGAAGCGCATTGCGCGGATATTCAGAAAGGGTGTGAGGGGGGAGATTTTACAGGGCCGCCTGTGCTTGCTAAGACGGAGGGGGCGACGGCGACGGCGACGATTGCGCCGGCGGCGGAACAGACAGGAGGTGTATATGCGGCGGGTTCGACGGTGGTGAGTGCGGGGAGTTTGGGGGTGAGCGAGGATGGGAAGTGTGGTGATGGGAATGGTCAGACGTGTAAGGGGAGTGTGTTTGGAGAGTGTTGTAGTCAGGTGGGATACTGTGGGGGGAACGAGAGTTATTGTGGGGTGGGGTGTCAGGGGGACTTTGGAGTTTGTGGATGAGTTTTGTTTGATTGGGATGGGGAGAGGAGGAGAGGAAAAGAGGTTAGGTCGGGTGAGAAGGCGAAATGAGAAATATATGATACACTGGGCTTGAATAAACTGGGAGAACTTTGTAGTGGAATATGACATGGAATGGCAGGTTTGGGGCGAGAGAGGTGGGAAGGGGGAATGATATCCTACGACGACTTTTCTATGCATTTTTGAGGGGATTTCTCATTACATCTGCATCTACATTTACATTTAGGTCTGGATTCAAGTTCAAGTTCAATTCTACTGATACACGACGACGTAATCTGAAAGAAAGAAAGGGTAAGATAAGATAGGATAGGATAGGATAGGATAGGATAGATCGAGCAGGTTTTGATACTCTTTCCTATGCATATAATGGATGAAGAAGTTCAGATAGAGATAGAAATGAAATTCAACAACATCCTATTCTATTCTATTCTGCATATGCATTTCCATATTCGCTTTGGATTTTAAATCTTATATTTTAGATCAGAAATTTTAAATATCAAATCCCAAATCCCAAACATCAATACGCGCATCTACTTACTACCTAGATGGATACTCGATACACGTTCGCTCAAGCAAATTAATCTTCATATTCATCTTCATATTCATATTCATACCTAATTATAACTCTTCAATTCTCGATTTCCAAATACTATAATACTGATAATCAGGAGAGGGAGGGAGTATGCGGATATATGTACCTATGTATGTAAGTATGTATCACAGAAATGTACCACAGTAAACGCGATCTTTGATTCTAGGAACACATACCTTTATCATCATCATAATCAATGTCATCATCATCATTGAAATCAAGATCATAAACAGAATACACACAGCATCTCTACCCCCGAATACCCCCATTCACATCACAAAACCAATATTCTCTCTCAAATAGAAACTACCTACCCATCCCCTCCCCTCCTTTCCAAATCGAAGTTACAAGCTCGAAAATCAATTTCATCTCATCTAATCTCATATCACTTCTATGACTTCAAATCATTCATCTCATATTCGCAACAACTAGACTTAAAGTTACATGTCGAAGAATCCCACGTGTCATTAATGATGCGAACAAGGAAATATAAAATCTGCGCTGTGCAGCTCTTCGCATCACTGTATCAAATGCTATGCTTTAGAGCCACGACGTGAAAAGAATACTGAGTTGCGTTCTAGGCATCGATCATTGGAGTATAGCATGAAATGTATTACCACAAGAACACTTTAGTATCAACACATCTTCCTTTAATCTTTCACCCTGCAGGCTATGTTGTGCTATGCAATGAAAACCCAAAAAACATTAGAATCTCCGCTAAAATCTACAATTTACAAATGAAAATTTATTCACAGAGCCCTTCAATGTATCTTCTTAACCATCCTCTGACAAATGAAATCTAACATCCTCCATTCTCTCATCTATCAGATTAGCCCTGATATCTATCAAGCGGCTTCCGCCATGATCTGTTCACCCTCATCCAACATCTCAGTAATTTTACCCAGGTTCTGAATCATGCTACGGCCCTGTCCCACCAACAACAGTTTCTCCGCATTAGCCGGAAGACCCAAATAAGTAGGAGGTTCACGCTCGGGTAATTTCTTAACCCATTCTGTGAAATCTTTCATTGTAGTTCCGCTTGGTACGACTAAGTTTCCAGTCTCGGATTCATCACCTGCAACACCTTCGACCAATTTATGACCGATGTCATAGGCGGCCGGAGTCATGAAAGAGTGGACAAGTTGTGTGAGACGTGCGAAATCTCCTTCGTCGTCAATTTTACCACCGTATGTCTCCACGATGAGTGTGCGAAGCATATCCCAAGGGAGGTTTTGTGGGGCCACATTAGATCGTCCTGCAGCTACTGTTTCCACCCAGGTATCGATGATATACGCAGAACATTCATACTATAAGAGGTTAGTACAGTTAAAGGAAATTGAGTATGGTAGACTTACATCACTATCATTGAACTCCCAGAACCCTTTCCATCCAAGACTAGGAGCATATCTCAAACGCTCTTGAACGACAGCGTGCAAGAAAGACAAGAGAAGATACAATCTCGTCCTCTCTACAGGAGTCTTTGTACCTCTGGTAGAAAGCGAAGCCATGGAATCCTTCATATTGGCTCTGACACCCGCTGGTTGCTCGTACATCAACACTCTGGATGCTCGCAACAAATTGACAGGAATCTTAGGACTGGATTCCATTGACAAGAACAATCTAAAGTTTGCATGGGGTTTGAGCGAATCCATTCGTTTCTCCAGACTCTGTAGCCAGGTTGGTGCCAAGTGAACGTTCTTGACAAGGACCCATGATCCATTGGCAGCTGCATTACTGATAGCCTTATCAGCGGTTGCTAGCCCTTCATTAGAACCCATAGCAATGTTGGTACACACGGCTCGTGATTGCTCCACGAGGTTCTCGACTTTGTAACTTGCATCAAACCCAGGGCTTGAGCAAAGTGCAATTGGACGGCTTGCAGAGACTTGCTCGACAATTTGCTTAAGGTCCTCAGTGATGTCAAGAAGGCCAGTGCCAAATACTGCAGTAACGAATCGCTCAGCGGCAGGAACGAATCGATCAAGCCGGAAAAGCTTGATAAGCAATAAGGATATAAGCTCTTGATCTCTCTTTTCAACATTATCATCCCAGACTTGAGGAACGAAGTTTTCTGCCAGTTCCTCGGATAAGAAACGATCCCAAGCTTCAGAAGACACACCCTCAAGTTTGCCCTTGAAAGCAGGAAGTTTAATTGCATTGCCCATGACTTCATCCTTCATATCACCATCTGTTGACAAATCAGTGCCAACCACAGTCTCATCTAGAATGACGTCAATAAGACTCTTGTCCATCTTGTATGGAGCTGCTTGGGCGAGAAGCATTGCTAAAGTAATTTTGTCTTTCTGGAGTAGCCCCAGGGATGTACGTTGATAGGCGGTGACAAACAAGTCTTCAACGATAATATCCCGACGTCTATCGTGGTTCGTCTCTGATTCTAGTCGCTTATTACCTTTTAGCACAGAGTGGAAAATGTCCAGGAAGTACTGTAGAGAGAATTGATAGAAATGGTTGAGGTAGTGTAATTGTTCAAGAACGGCGAAAATGGCACTGCAAGAGCGTGCGATGATATTGTACTGGAGTGTAATCTCATCAACCTCAGCCATTACACCTTCAGTGTTACCCATCTTCACGGAGATTTCTGCAGCTTCCTTCTTCAGGGTCTCAAGAGTTTCAATGACGTTGTCATCATCAAGAATGTTGCCACGTGATTCGTTCAAGGCTTGCAGCAAGCGCTTCTCGAGCTGCCTAAGATGAACCTTGAATTCGCCTTGTAACTTGATAAGATTAGAGCGTCTCTCGTCAACATCAGGTCGTTCGGATTTGAGGACATCATTTAGCGACTGTGTTTGCAAACTACTCTGTGTGACTGTGAAATTGACAAATGTCGTGCGACTGCAAATATCCGGTGCGAATGTTGCAGATGGATCTCTGGTGGAAAGATAAATCTTGAATGCGGGCGAGAAATCGATTTCTTGCTTTCCAAGCTGGATGAGGACACGCCCACCAGTCTTTTGATACTCTTTGTTGAGGACGTGGTTAAGGATTGGGTCCAGGTATTCAGCATCTTGGATAAGAATAGGATTTCCAAAACGGAGGGAGCTTTCTAATTGTTTAGTGAAAGAGTCATCCAAGAAACTAGTGACGGTAAGCTTTCTGTCCTTGCTCTGCTTCTGCAAGAACTCTGTAGCGCGACCTGAAGGATCAATAATCAATGGATATCTATTGAATCGTTTCAATATGATAGCGTTTTCAGTACAAAGGTCATCCACTGGTAGAGTGTCTTGTTGCCATCCAAGTCGTTCATCGGCACTTGAGAGATATTCAGTGACTGGGTTATGTTGTTTATAATTGACTCCAGACAAATGGAGTTGATGTAACCAGTCTTCCATCATGTTCTTTCGGTATTGCTGATCATAGAGACCACTGTATGCAAGAAAAGCGGCGGCAACAAGGACGTCACCCACAAGTGTGCTGATTTGTGTCTCGAACGATTTGCTTCCCTCTTCCCAACGTATTCGTTCAGAAGAAAGACTGTCAAGCAATCGAACACTGCGATCAACCTTGAATTGAACCTTTGACATCTCAGACTTGATAGCCTGTGTTTCACTGATCAGAGCTGCATATTCTGTCTTGTAAGTTGCAATACTTTGTTCCAATGTGTTGATAGTGTTCTCAATGGCTTGGGCCTCAGCTTTAGTTTGTAGAGCTTGTTCCTCGAGCAACCCAACCTCTTCTCTCAGTGGTCCTACACGGTCAAGAATTTCAGAGTAGTTGACTTGAGCCTGAACCCATTGAACAAGCGGTCCACAAGCTTTACTGGCACGGTTAACTTTTTCGTAAGTGAAGTCATCGTTTGAAAGAAACTCGTTGCGCATCTTTACACGCAGATTCTTTGTCATCTGCCTCTCGTTGTCATAATTGACAATGCTGGCAATGAAGTCATCTTTTCTGATAATACCCTGTACTGTCTTCCAACTCTCGATCTTATGGCCAAGGAGAGTGCAGACTGAGTCCAGAGCAAGTTTGACACCCTGAGGTGGGTTACCCATGGAACGAACCTCAGTTAGATGTTGTCGCTTGATGTTGCTAACACTCTTTTGAGCTTCGATAACAGCAGGCTCGGCGTTGGCCAAATCGTTGAGTACAACCTCACGACGTTCAGCGACTTCCTTTTCCTGTATTTCTAGAGCAGCTTGAATTTCAAGTGAAGTCGTTTTACGTTGCTCAGCCTCTCTTTGGTCCGCTACCATGCGCTGCAATTTCTCATTGGCTTCTGCATCTTTGCGTTCCAATTGACCTTTCTTGTCAGCCAAGCTAACTCTAAGATCGCGCACTTTATCGACAGTATCTCTGAGCTTTTCCAAACCGACATTGAGATGTCTTTGCTGCTCCTCGAGATCATCTCGTTTCTCCGTGTACAGTTTGACGTATTGAGCCACGAAGTCTAAGAAGTGTCTGGGTGTGAGGAATGTTACTTTGCCTTGCTGCTTGAATAATTTGACATTGAATCGGTGTAGTGAGTAATGAATGTACACCATTGAGTTGATAATCGTCTCTCTATGATTTGCTGGCAAGCTAAGGTCTCGATATGCGACTGGAATGCTGTCTGGTGCTGTGAAGTTTGGTCGATCGAGATCAACAGATTGAGTTAGTTCTGTGCCTACTTGGAATAGTGCTTGATCAGACCAATCTCCAAACCAATTCAGTACGCAACGATTGAAGAGAGCAGGACTAGTTGCAGCCTTAGAAGATAAGCCATCTTCAGGAGGGTTCATGGTGAAGACAACGTGCAGATTCTTCACAATTTGCCCGGTGAACCATTTGTAGAGCTCTTCTTGAGAATCCAATAGGAGTCCTTGACGCTGGGCACCTTCTTTGCAGGCTGTCATCAACGATGCGAATTCATCGCCTTCGAAAAGACCTGGAACTTCAGCATTGGCTAGCAGAGTGTTCATTCTTTCCAAGAAACCGGAGTCGAGGACATTTGATTCGTCCATAATGAAACATATCTTCTCTCCTTTACAGCCACATCGACGTAGTACATCACGTAGATCGTCATCGAAGTCTTCAGCGGAATATTTACCATGAACCTTGATTTGGAATACTCTGAGACCATTCATCCAAGCAACAAATCGAGACAGCGTTGTCTTACCACTTCCACTGACTCCAATAAGAATCAAGTGACCTTGTGGTTGTCTGAAAACACGATCAATACGAAGTACGTGCTCCAGAACATCGTTGAACAAAATTAGTGGGACGTCAACCTCCTCTTCACAGAATGTCTTCAAACGCGCCTTAACAAACTCTCTCAATTGCTCTCTGTCGACTGGGACGTAGTTCTTCGAGAGCCAGTTGGAGAACAGAATTGGTCCTCCAAGAGCTTTATCTTCATCGATAGTAGGGAAGAAGTCAGTTGCAATGCGATGGACAGCATCGTCGGTCCATTTACGTTCATCTTCAGCCACGAGACGGTCTTGAAACAATCTCAGAGCTTCATGGGCCCAGATTCTGACTAGACCTTCAATACTAAGTGTCTCAAGTGGTCGTATGGCTTCGTAAATGCCGCGAACCCAACGGGTAAGCTCACGAGGACTATACACATAATGAGGTTGGATTTTAGGAGTAAAGCGTTGCTGTGACTCGGTGTAAAATCGGACCATAGCTTTTGTCAATGCTTCAGAGTAGCCTCTCAATGCGGGAATTATCTTGAGAACAGCGTTGTTGAAAGTGCCGTAAATCTGTTGGAGAGACAGTTCTCCCGGATAATCAACCATGATGAGTGGTGCGTGTCGCAAGAAACGATCTCCCATGGGTGTTCTACCAGCATCTGTTGGAGGATTACAAGCACCCACAAACTGAATGCGATCAAGTGTCACCCAGGTCTTATCTGACGTGCGCCAAAATCCGTTCTGCTCTACGAGCTGACGCAAGAAAGAGATAGCTCTCTGCGTGCCATACTTATCTGGTGCGGGCAAATTGATTTCGTCGCAGAAAAGCACAAGCCAGCGACCAATTTGAGTAGGTGAAAGCATGACTCCATTCACAGTTTTCTTGTACTCACAGTATTGCTCAAACGTCTTGATTAACAAATCCGGAGTAGTTGCACTAGAGAAATTGAGTCCAACGACCTCCATATTAGGAAGTTTACGTAGAGCGCTGAAAAGCGTCATAGTTTTTCCGGAACCAGGAGGACCGCACAAAAGTAGGGGCTTGTGTTCTGCTAGCCAAGAGTATAACACATCCTCGTGACGCACTGTATCAAGGGTAGGAATAACTACATCAGTTTGCGTGATCGAGTGCGTATTGACTTCGATAGTGGGTACTTGATTTTGCCATGAAGACCATTCAGCTTGGGGTAGAGTCACATCAAAATCGATGAGAGAAGAGTTGTCGGCCAATATTGGATTTCCAAATGTAGCCAACCCGGCGAGGCAATCTCCAAAGCTCTTACGATCTCCTAATGGGCAATCACCAGTTAACGACCAAACAAGTGCGAGAAGAAGCTTTTTGGCGATGAATGATTCGATTTGATCTGGGTCAAGTGGAAAGTCGACATGTTGAGAATTATACTCGATAATGTCTCGTACGGCCTTGTTCAAAAGAGAGAAAAGTGTGTTGAGAACGCGAGATACAGTGTAATCCATGATGTGGTTGAATCCTTCGGCGCGTTCCAAAGCATTAATAATGAAATCTTCTGTTGTGAGGAATGTTTGAAGAAGGTCCGCCACGTGAGACTGAATCTCCAGCGCTTGGGCGGCACTTTGTCCTGTTGCAACGGCATCTTCATCCAGATCCTCGAACGCCTCGGACCTCAGTTTTTCTAGGTAATTGGTAACCATCATGTTGGGAGTAACAGTGTCCTCGCTAAACCAGACCATACCGCATCTACTTACAGTTGCCAGAGTAGCGTACTTCAAAGTTTCAACTTCGAACATGATTCTGACGTTTCCGGGAAGATTGAGACGTTCACCATTAGGTAGGGTGAGCAGTTTGTTATCATCCAAAACACTGTTCAAATTCTCAACCCATTCAGGATCTACATCACCATCAAAAACGATCCAGTGTCTCTTTGACTCCTCACCACGCAAATTATCTACGATCTTGCGGAGGATGCTTGTGAATAGACCATCGGTCCATTCACGAGTAGTTGAATCGAGATTACCGTAGAGAGCTTCCTTCGACATGACTTTTGAGTCTATGATATGGCACACCCCTTCGACTCCTTCAACTTGCTGCAAAGCTTGTAAGAGGACCTTCCAAGCCACTGACTTTCCAGACCCAGAATTTCCGACCATCATCACACCATGATGGATGCCTTGAATTTGATAGAGCTGAAGAATCTTAGTCATCCAGGTATCATTCACCACCAAATGCTTCTCTTTAGCAAGGCTCTTGATAGCATTCTGAAGGTCGTCTAAGCTAGCGGGAACGTATTCAACGCCGGGGAATGACTCTGCTTCGATGGCTCTCATGATTTCCACGTCGCTCTTGATCAATTTAGGTGCAATTGTCTCTCGAAGACTCTGTACAATGATTTGTGGTTCTACCTCCTCTTCAGGCCCGAGGTTACCATCGGAATTTGTTAGACGAGCACGTTTGAGCCCACCAGAGCTGACAAGCACACTCTTCAAGGCACGCAACCCAAAGTCATAATGAGCTTGTTTGGAAAGTCGCGCAGCACAGCTATCGAAAAATGGTACAGTCTGCTTAGAAAGCTGTTTCGCTTGATTGAATCCTTGCGAGTATAACATGACTTCCGCGATAAGCTCTTTGTCAGGCTTGGACATAGCAACACTTCTGAATAATTTTTTCAAATTGTCTGGCAAGTTTGATCGGCCGGCATAACCTGGATTCATTGTAATGAATAGTCCGGTATTGGCGTTCACGTGCAGTTGTCTGCCAACCAATTCAATTTGTGCCTTCTCATCCTCTGCACCTTGTTTTAGACCGAGCTGGATGTTCTGAACTTGTTGAGAAACCGCAGATAATATACGCTCCTCAAGTCGATTGAACTCGTCAAAACAACCCCAAGCACCAACTTGACAGAGACCCAAGAAAATACGCCCCATAGCCTGGAAGTCGAAAGTGTCATCGCAACAGAATACCAGAGTGAAACGACCTAGCTGAACACCTAGAGCTTTCACGGACTCGGTCTTTCCTGTACCTGCTGGACCGTAAGGTGAGCCACCTAGGCGCTGACAAAGAGCTTGAGTGAGTGTCAGGAAACATCGATCTGTCAATGGTGTTCTGACAAGACGTTCTGCTACACCCAAATACTCGAACCCATAATTGAGCTTCGCGTTGGCCATTTTAATGTAAAGGCGTTGCAGGAAATCGCCATCCGGCTTGTAGACATACCTCATTTGCAGAAGCCACATATAATGATTAGGCGTACTTGCATTGAGGTTACGTAGCTTTTCAATGACATCTCGTTGGTGGACGCACTCAGTGATGAGGTGCTCGCATCGTTTTCTCTGAATTGGGTCAAGGTCACCTAGAACGGTGGATGCAAGAAGGCGAAGTACTTTAACCTCCTGGTCGAATAACTTTTGCAAATCGACGCCTTCGTTTTCAAGCGCTTTTTCTACACAAGAGGTCCAAACAACTTGCGTACCTAAGACAACAATTTGACTAGGGAATGCAGAAATGTATTGATTTAGGGCTTCTTGGTCTACATCATCCGCAGTGAAAATGGCCTCGTACTGTTCAACAGCCTCTGCGAGCAATTCGGCGAGCGTTGACTTCATACTGTTTTCAAGCAGAGTTAACCAGTCGTTGATCTTTGGAGTCTTGATCAAGGATATTTCCTTCTTGAGTCTGACCTCCTCGCCCTCTTTTGAGGTGAATCCTGAAATCACTTGCTCTTCATCCATGATTAGACCAGATAAGCCGGCAAACATCTTCTTGAAGTGCTTAGCAATCCGTAATGTATCGTTGCTGTTACCGATGATTTCAAGCAGATCTTCATCACCAACGAAGTAAAATCTTGGAAATGACACACGCTCTCTTTCAAGGTACTCGCCAAGAGCCTTTTGGATCTTGTTCAAAAGCTCTGCAAGTCGTTCTAATGATTTTTGAACACCAGATATGTTGAGTACATCCAATACAAACGGTTGCTTGTAGACCTTTTTCATTACTGCGAAGAATTCAGAATTGATATTCTGGAATCTTGAAGACTCAATTGGTAGGAGATGTTTGATATCTGCATTTCCGGTGAAAACCCCTTCAAGGTAAACCCATTGGCGCTGGACGTCAATCCATACATCGAAAAGTACGTGTACGCGATTAAGTTTATCTTCCCATGACGCAGCTTCTTCCTCGAATTCCTTGTAATAAGGAGAATGCTTCATTGCTTGTAAGGAGTTCAGATTTTCACTGCATTTCGCAAACAAGTCATCCCAACCACGAATAAGACGGCACTTGTTCTGATAATTCACAAGATCTAGTGAATAATTGGACCAATCTTCGCGAACCTGCCTCAAGAACTCTTCCAAAGCCATTTCGCCTTGGGCCTGTGCGATAATATCTCTTATTATCTTCTCGGTGGAGACAAGATTTAGATCCCAAACCTCTCCTAGAGTCATTGAAATTGGCGAATAGCGTTTCCCAGGTTTCAAATTTTTGAAGATTTTGTTCCAGTGGCGGTCTCTGACGGCCTCGGATTTTAAATCTGTAACCACAGGATTAACTTTTAGAAATTGTCTAAGAACGTTTTGAATATGCTCAAATGCAGCATATTGTCTCATTCGACTTGGCATTTCCTTGGTCATCTTAATGAGGCCATCAATCGCGGATCTTAGTTTTCGAGGCTGAACGCTTGTCCACAACATATCGCGGAGGTCATTAAGGCTTTTCCATATGGTCGACAAAGCAGCCCACACAGACTTGAAGTCCTGGACTTCTTCAAGAATAGCCACAAGTGCTGTATCTGCAGTTGCCGGAAGATCTAAAGCCTCTTTAGCGCGAGCAACCATTTCCGACTCTTCATGCAATTTCGTGATGCGACTTTCGAATGAAGTGAGAGTTGCAGATGCCACATCTGGAGCAATGGTGCCAGATACAGGCTTTTCTTCGTTCCATTGGGCAGTAATCTCTGTAATTTTCTCTCCAACCACCCTGTCCTCTGCAGTAATCTTGGCACGTAACGCGTCGGTCTGATCTTCCACGATTTTGGCTTTTCGAGCTAGGATTTCATTGAGAGCAGTCCATTCAGAATCGATTTGCTCCACTCCTAGCCAGTCCATGGGAAATTGATATCTTTGTCTAACAAGTGTGGTTTGTCCTTGCCTGAAAGTTTCTACCTCTGGGCCCCAAGCCTTTACCCTCCGCTTGCAGGTCTGTACAATGGTGATAAATTGCACGGCTTGTGCCGTGGACGATGCTTCTAAGGATTGTACTTCGAGATCACGTCGTGCTTTTTCAATCTCAGCATAGACTTCACGAACACGGTTTCCAAGGCGACTTCCAAATTTGATCAAGATCTCGTGTTGCCACTGATCATATTTGGCATTGACCTTTGTCTGGACCTGATCGTAGTCAATGGTAAGATGCCCGAACGATCGACTAACTTCAGTTGTGTCGAAAGTGGAGCGAGTTTTCCTGATTTCTTGCAAAAGCTGGAGCCACTTTGAGAGTTGTTCGCCCAAGGTTTCATACACGAGATCAGATTGAAGATCCCATAGTGATTGAAACTGTAGCCATTTGTCAACGTAGAGGCTGACTTCGTGCAGTTTTGCCTCAACGCATTTGTAGGCTCTCAGAAGTTCATCTGCACAATCTCGCGGGAGTTCCGTGAATAGCTCTTCCGGATCATTGGTTGTTCCCAAGGTCATGACATACCGAGAAGCCTTGACCTTACGAAGATGGCATACGACCCCAAGCCACTCATGTAGTTGAGAAAACCAGCTAGCTCTGGCATATTCTAGAGGCGGATCCAAGTAAATGACTTGGTTGCGCATGGAGATCTCGTGTACCAGTCGCTTCATGGATGGCTTGTTCTCAGGTGGAGACTCAGTCAAGATACTGAAGTGCTTCCTGCGGCTGTCGTCGTTGACGCCGTCAGATCGTTCATTTTCAAAGGTATCAATCCACACTTCGATTGCTTGTTGTAGACGTCTCAGAAGAGTGACCTTGATACGTTCATTCATTTCTCTGACCCAATAAGGCAAGTTGACATAGTTCTCGAGGTTCAATTGATCAACAGCCATCTGAATCGTTTCCAAACGGGCCTGGAATGCAGTTATTTCGTAAGGGCACTTATTTAACTCTGCCAAGGTTTTCTGAATCGTCGCATTGATAGAAGCAAGCGTTTCTGTCTTGCTTTGTAATAAGGCAACTGAGGCAGCGATTTCGCGAACAAATTGCACATGTTTGCTCTCGGTTCGATTGGCAATGGCAGGTTCAATTGAACCCTTTGTATACGTGGGCTTGATGTGAATATCATATGAGTGCACAAACGACTCCCATTTCAGAGAAACTCCACGAGCAATCAAGGCCTGGACTTCGTGCTGGTACCCACTTAGAAGTATTTGAACATCGGCCATTTCGGCTATTTGACGACTGGTTTGTGTGAATGTCCGAACTGTTTCCATGAGACTCACAGCGTAGGGATATACACGCTTTGCATCCTTCGATATGTTGTTGATCTGATGAGGAACAGGGTAATTCAACCATTGTAAATTTCGCGTCTCTTTAAAGAGCGCGATCACTTGATGGTCGAAGTTGACGGCTAATTCCAAGGCATTGTTTGCTGCACGGATTTTATTTATGTTGAAAAGCCTGCCAGAAATGGTAACATGCTTTCGCTGCACATCATGAAGCCATGCCTCAAAGATTGGTCGAGTATCCAACTTATTGCGAAAAAGATTGCTATCACTGAGAAGCTTTTGTCCCTCGGCGTGAAGCGCCCATTCAGTCCCAAGTACGTCTTCAACTTTTTTCATATATCCGTTGAGTTGTTTCTCAATCTGGCGAGCCCAAATGATCGCTCCCGAAACAGGAGGCAGATCTCTAAGCTGTGCCATTGCATGAGCTTCGGAATGGCCATATTGCTGCTTGAATCGCTCGTGTAGGGAGGATATATCGTGCTTCACGTTGTCAATAAGCTGCGTCTGATATTCTGTGATAGCTCCACGGATTTTTGGTCGGACAAATAGAGCATTGAACTTAGAAAATACTCTGAACATCTCACTTGCTGTCTTGGCGGTGGCTAATCGATCTCGCAATCGGGCAATAATTGAGTTCTCAACGCGCGATGTTCGTTCATTATAAGTACTCTCTGCTTGAATCCACAATTGCGTTCCTTCGGAAGAAACATCGAGCATATCTATATTGCTCAACGCAGCCCAAGCTTGTTTGATTTCTTCAACAGCATCCACATCGCCCATCTCTTCAACTAGAACAACTCCATTGGCTCCACCCTCTGGAACGTCATCGCCAACCTTGGGTGCTAAAACATTGATTATCGTTCGCTGTAGCTGTTCGTGGTTATCTCTAAAGGTGCTCACATATTTCAGACGTGCTTGCAGCTCTGCGTGCTTTCCGATGATTTTTATGGGCATGAATTTCTCGTTTCTTCGACGTGTGACTTCTCGGGCAACGTTGGTGAACTCCTTTAGATTGTCATCCCAGATGGCCCAAATTGAATCGGCGACAGACATTAACTTTCTGAAATCTCGATACTCCAAATGCATCAAGGAGCGACCGTGGAGTAGAAAGTGAAGTCGATTGTCAAGATCTGCAGAGATTGCTTCTACTAGTGGCAAAGCACGTCGAACTGGGTATGGGCAAATGCGCAATTTTTTGTTCAAGTGCCCAAAAATGAGACCCAGTGCATCACCAACCTTCTGTAACGAAGTTGCTGAAAGCAACTCATCGAGAGGAAAATCTCGCATAAGTTGATTGTATTTCTGTACTTTATCGGTTGACTCCTTCAGCCCAGTATCGGATGTGAAACTGAGAGTAGCCTGGAAACGTTTGGCGTGTCTTAATATCTCAAGAGTAAGCATCACTCCATCACTGGCTAATTGTGCACCAATGTTTTCAAGTGTGGACTCCATTGCAAGCCAGAACTGAATTTCCTGTGATGCAGTACCGCTTGTGGGATCCCGGGATAACTTTGTAATAGCTTGTATTGACTTGATCCATCCGTTTACTAAAGACTGCAGGTTGTTGAGGAAAGCGCTGTCGTGCATCAATCTCTCCGGAATGAAGTCCACTGATGGCTTGCGTTTGCGAGCGTTTGCCTCATCAAGTGCATGCTGCACCATTGGGTGTAGTTGAAGTGTCAAATCGGGAATATCGACATTATCCTGAAGATGTCGTAAAGCCAACTCCAACTCTGCTAACTTCTTCTTGGTGGCAGAAACACCAGTTTTGGCGTCAAGCTCTGATATACCTCGGTTCCCACTCGCTGCCTGTTGTTGTTTTGTATACGCATCGAAGTATGGCACCAGCGCCAGATGCACAAATGAATGTAAAATAGAAGCTCCCACCTGGCCATTTGTGGATTCATTTGGCAATGCTGCGCCAGGTAAATTAATAAGTTGTATTTGAGAAGATATGGGTATCGAAGGGTCTATAGGTTGCGGTCCTTTCATAAAAGCGACAGATCCGGTTGTTGAAGAAGACGAGGATATGTCCGAAGACAAACTATAGTTGTACAAAATAGGACCTGCACTCTGTTAACTAACATTCTTTGGAACCAAATGAATGGGACTCTTACTTGGATCGTCTGGGGAATCCCCTGCCTCTCGTGGAACTGCATCTTTCTGTACGTATATTACAGCTTGGTGAGATTCCGATGCAAATCTGGTGCATCGCTGAGCTGTATCAGAGTATTGGGCTTCAGAAAGAAGACTACCAGTATGCTCAAGGTCATCTCGTGTTGCTCCTAGAGTGATCTCAAGAACGGATGCAAGAAAGTCAACAAGCACCTTGGGTTCTATCGAAGGAAATGTGCTCGTTCCGACCCCGTTTGCTCCATTTCCGGAGGGACTTGCGGTGGAGTCAAGCAAGCTCATGGCTGTTGAGTTGATAATTTATAGGGTTGTATTCATCACCAGTGTATTTTATTTTTTCTATGTCATAAAGTGATCTTAGCAAAGTAAGGTATTTACAATATATTGTAAGGGGGTGAATTTGTTGATTTCTGTGGTAGGAAAGTGGGTGGTAGGATGGTAGAACCCAAATATCGATGCTATATTTAATTACATTGATTTTGTTGTCGCGACCGCGATTTCAAACCCCTGTCGCTCTAATCATCCCGCTCGCTAGTGTCTAGTGTCATGCAATCATTCTTGACTTCCCTCTCTTTCTCTCCTATTAATGTAACTCCCGCTTCTAGAATAAAACAGACATTTCACTGCCGATACCGATTACCTACCTAGGCAGAGGTAGTCAGTCTTCGATATCTTCTTATCACAGCGGAGTAAATACCTCGTGGACTTTGATCCCGAAATGGGAACAACATGGTAATGTTTCTACATAGGAGACAGAAAGTACAATACTCACATCACATTTCCATAGTAAGATCGAGCACGCATTGAGACTTAAATGCCATATGGTGGAAGTGCAATCTTATAGGCATTCACATTCATTCAAATAACCAATTTTTTTAATAGATATCCACACCCAAGTGCATATTCAGATCTTTCCAAGCAGTCAAATACATCCAGACGTCCGCATACATTTGTACATTCACATTCATATTTGAGACACTCTAGGTCTTCCAAAGCAACACAAAATTTCAACACAGATCACATAACGTTTACTCAATCGCAATAGCATGCTCATCATCTTACACTGTCAAACTACAGAGCACTCAATGCGGGGAATGTAAAACAAGCGATCTGCACGGTGCTAGGCATAACAATAAATCTAGCTGACCTGATTTGCATTACATACCTACGTACGGCTTTTTGCAGTCTTGCAAATAACAACCAGGCCAATATTGACAGTATGGATACTATGTACAAATTAAATGTGATGCGTAATGCGAGAACCTACGGACGCCAAGCATGCGAATTGATGTACATTGGACTTTTATACAGTCCACCCTGGGGTTTCGGAATTTATCCAGTCGCCGTTCGTGAGATCGGTAAAAAGTTTGGGTGACAAGGAAGAGTGGAGGGGTTCAGAATACATGTATATTGAGACAACAACCAAACTAATCAATCAAGGCCAACGCCAGGAATTCCACTATCCGAACCACTGCCGCCAAAAGGTCCAACATCTAAAGCTGCATCCGCTGCAATCATTTCTGCAAGAATATCGAGGACCGGCTAGTCTTTTGTCAGTCTCTTGGTTAAAAAAATTGGGATGTGAGAAGCTACCTTTGGCACTGTCTTGTCGTAGATGGATATTAAATCATTGGGCTGAGGATAAACTTTGAGTGCCTTGTAAAAACAAAGTGCTGCTTCTATGGGGTCGCCACCTGTGATCGAGTGTTAGATTCGAGACCTGGCCTGCTTCGTGAAGATCACTCACCCTCTGAGCTTAAGCCTTCTCCTCTAGCAACTTCTGACATGAAATATGCCTCTTTCTCCTCTACGTCTACGGGGAACCCATCTTCCTTGGCTTCTACAACCACTGCCTTGATAACTTCTTTTTGTCTCTCATTGTGAGCTTCCGCTTCCTCCTTCGCGGCTTTTGCTTGTCGTTTCGATTCTTTCTTCAATTGTTTGCGAAAGTTTGGATCGGTGCGTCTCTTGTGGTCGAAATAAATTGCGTAGGCTATGATGAGAATTGTGAGCAAATTTGGAAATTCTATTCGAGAATGGAAATCACCTACCGACCAATCCTGTAGCAACTGTGCCAACACTGGCAGCGACGATTGTGGAAGTCTGAACCATTTCGTATAAATTTATGTAATATTAAAGAAAGATTCGGAGGGAAAACGAAGTAGCTTATCAGCTGTGGTCGTCTACGGTATTGATGGGGTTGATCTCAAGTCTCCAAAGCTCAGAAATGTTTCTTACGGCCAAAGCTATCGATAAATTTTGGGAATTTTAGGTCCAGCGGCTCTCGGACCAATCTAAATCCACCCACCAAATATTTTGAAAGGACAATCGTCGCGTCCTTGTCAGATTGATTGATTGGCACTCAGTACGGGTAGCTACTAGGTAGTTCGTCGTCATAATCCTCTCACCTAGACATTGGCTTCACAATTCAATTGAATTATTCGATATATTTTATTACATGATAATTGGAAACACCATGTAATTGACTTTTTTATTTTCAAGTCCAATTGACCAAATTAGGTACAGACAAACATAGGTAGGTGTGCGGGAGCGCTTGCTCCTTTCGGTTACTCCTACTCGGGATATATGTCTATGGACCAACCTGAACCTTAAAACACGTCCCTTTCGACATATAACTTCCTCATACTCATCAACTCAACCCTCTTTTTTGGCTCTTCCTGACGCCGTAACTACATAATTATGTCGGACGAGAGGAAAGGCGTGTCTCTAAGGACTAAGAGGAAGGGTCGCCCAGCAATAAGTGCTCCCAAACAGATATCTGGCCCAATTCCACAAACCGGAGGGGATGCTTCACGAAGCGCTGGGCAGCCATCCTTTAATGCCCCGCCCACGCAACGTCCTCAGCCTGGCGGAAAGGTATGTCAACGTTTATCTTAAGCTCTCTTGTTAGAAAGGTCTAGTTATTTTTGGTATGGCGGCTAATAGAAGTCATAGACATCTGATCTAGTGAAACGGCGATACTCTACTCGATTTAATAATCTTCCCTCTGACTTCGACCCTTCCGCTCCTCCTCTCCCATCTGTTCCCAATTTACCAGCTCAGTATGCCCCAGCAAATGACCGTTCACGAGGTCCCTCGCCGGCGAGAGGACCTGGCTTGGTAGTAGACCAGAGAGCTCTGCGCGATCCCAATTTGAGGCCAGATGTGTACGTAGCGGGACTACTAAGTGATGCATCGGAACAAGATATTGAGGACTATCAAAACAATCTGAGGAAGATGAAGAATCGTACTTCTACGGATTTACAGCAAAATGTGTATCAAAATCGAACGCAGTTCATCAAGATTAGTAAGGAGGCAGAAAAGCTCAAAGGGGAGATGCGCGCACTCCGAAATCTGATGGCAGAACTCAAAACCAATACCACTGCGCTAAGAACTACCTCCTCACAAGGTCCATCATCCTCGTCGACTGATTTTGACGGCTTTCCACCAACTTTGAGCAAAAGGGACAAGCGAAGTTCTGTGGCAGACCGAACTGCCATGTGGAACTCGCAGCTTCAAGTAGGTCCACGCTTTTCAAGTGTTAGTTGGTAGGAGTACTAATTTTGCTAGGCTTTATGGAAGACCATTGAGGGCTCCCAAAAGTTTCTACCAGCGGCCCCTGGTCGTCACGTGGTACAAAATGCCGGGCTTTGGATAGAGCTTGATAACGCTACTTGGAAATCTCGAAGAGCCATGCAGATTGTTCTGTTGAATGATCATCTTCTAGTTGCATCAAGAAAAAAGCGAAAAGTCGAGGGCGCCGATCAACGACAAGCGCCATCAAAGTTGGTGGCAGACAGATGCTGGCCACTGTTAGACATTGAAATTGTTGACCTTGCAGGGACGAGTGAAGGGACTAGTGTGCGTAATAAGTTGGCCGATGCGATCATGATTAGAGGTGTAGGTCAGGAATCTTTTACCTATCGAACGGAAAAACCAGGTGATATGGAAAAGTCCTCTCTCATGATGAACTTTCGAAAGGCAGTAGAAGAGCTTCATAAAGGCCTCCGTTCGGAAATGGAAACGAGCAACAAGGCCAAAGAAACGATTAACTACTTTGCTTCTCGTGACCCGGGATTGTTAAAGAAGACAGATTTACTTGAGACTCTTTCGGACATCAAAGATATGCTTATCGAAGTTGATGGCAAGCAGCAAAATCTGCGGTGGGTGGAAAGTCAGGTTGATGAGTTGGATATCGAAATCGCACTGCAGCATTTTGACATGGCAGTCCAACGAGTTGCAAAACTAAATTCTTTAGCCAAGGGTCTTAAAAGCAATATCGTCGCCCAGGATTTCATTAGTTTTAAAGCGGACGAAAGAGCCACCAGACTTGCAGAACTGATCACCCGTGAACTTGTTGACACACATAATGAACCGAAAAAAGTTAAACGCAATATCAGCTGGTTAACAAGTCTTGGCTTCGAGGATCGGGCAAGAGAAGCGTATCTTGAAGCTCGGGGGGATATCATTCATAAGAGATCAAGGTATGCTTCAATAACTTTTAATTAATCGGCTTCACTAATTTGTATAAAAGACAATGTATATTCGAAGGTAATCTTCACCAATATATCTGGGAGGTATCATTCGTGTACTTCACAATAATACGGAATACTGTGTCAACCTTTCAAGCCTGCTTTCCACAGCCTCTTATGAGCGCATGTGTCAAATGGGCCAAAGAGCAGGTTGATGCGTTCAATGTTATTCTTGCACGACAGCTTAGCAGCACCGAGAAGAATGGTCAAGTATGGACGGATTGTATGGATCAGGCAAGAGAACATGCAAAGATGCTCTCCGAAGTTGCTTTAGACTTTAGCAGTCTCATTGGTTCAACCCCGATAGATATTGTCAATGGTCCCAGAGGCGTAGGGTTAGGCTTGGCGTAATACTGTATCGAATGGGCAAACTGGTATACATATCAAAACCAACTTTAAAACTCGGCCAAAGATATCTTCACACAATGTTCAAGAAATACTATTTACGTAGGTGTCTATCTACACGCCTACAGCAATTTAGTCATTGGATTTATGAATTTAATAAGATATTCACATCCCTTTCGCTGTTGCTAATAGTTAATCTTGCTTCCGTAATTCATTGATAAACAAAGTTGAGAAAATAAAGCTAATAAATATGACATCTGCATTGACGCATGCTCTCTTGCCTCTTCCAAATATAAATGCCAAATCCTCTTCATTGCGATCTTGAAATCTGCTTATTAAGCGAGGAGCTGTTCCTTTCAAATAATCTGCGCACCACTTCTACAACCTGAAAGCCCCTCCACAAACATTTCTGCACGACGAACGCCCTGAAATCTTATGATAAAATTGCTTCTGCGATTCTCAACATAAGATACTAGTTGAAGTTGCGCGGACCGCTTCCCGAAAAGAACAACAAACTTAAATAGCCCTTTTGACGACCAACCCGCGCGCTTGTCGTCACCAAGCTCGAGCAATTCAATATCGACAACCAAATTAACAACAAACTATCAAATTTATCATACGATAGAATGAACACAATGGATACAGATATGGCAGATGTAGGCAGGACGGTTGAGCCCACGGGATTATCTCCAGTAGCAGAACCTGCTTCAATACCAACTCTTGATGGGTGGATTGAGAACTTGATGGCGTGCAAGCAACTGGCCGAGGTCGACGTTCAGAGGCTTTGCGATAAGGTATTATTGTTTGCGAATCTTGTCATATTCTCAGACTGCATAGTGTGAGCAAGCTAATCAAGAACGCGTTACTAGGCACGAGAAGTATTGCAAGACGAGTCGAATGTACAGCCGGTGGTATGCTTGCCCTTTTCGTGTTGGAATTCAAAGAGCTGATCAACGATCTAGAAATGCCCTGTTACTGTCTGCGGAGATATTCATGGGCAATTCCATGATCTGATGGAGCTCTTCAGGATTGGTGGACCAAACCCAGATACCAATTATCTATTTATGGGTATGCCTCCTATCCCTTACTGTCATTTCCTGGAATTACTGACACGTTATCATAGGTGATTATGTTGATCGAGGTTATTACTCAGTCGAAACTGTCACTCTTTTAGTTGCTCTAAAAATAAGATACCCCCAAAGAATCACCATCCTCCGTGGTAACCACGAATCCCGCCAGATCACTCAAGTTTATGGATTTTACGACGAGTGCCTCCGAAAATATGGAAATGCAAATGTTTGGAAGTACTTTACCGATCTCTTCGACTACCTTCCCCTCACCGCCCTCATCGACAACCAAATCTTTTGTCTCCACGGAGGTCTTTCCCCCAGCATTGACACGTTGGACAACATCAGAGCTCTTGATCGCATACAAGAAGTGCCACATGAAGGTCCTATGTGCGACTTGCTATGGTCGGATCCAGATGACAGATGCGGATGGGGAATATCCCCTAGAGGAGCAGGTTACACTTTCGGACAAGACATTTCGGAGGCGTTCAACCATAATAACGGATTGACCTTAGTCGCAAGGGCTCACCAATTGGTCATGGAGGGATATAATTGGTCTCAAGATAGAAACGTAGTTACAATCTTCTCAGGTATGGTACCTTTATCTCTTTCAGCGGTGTCTGATGCTGACCATAAGATAGCCCCCAATTACTGCTACAGATGTGGTAACCAAGCAGCAATCATGGAGATTGATGAGCACCTTAAATATACTTTGTAAGTAGCAACTTTATCCTCCTCGATCTCACAGTCTCTAACATAATGCAGCCTACAATTTGATCCATGCCCAAGAGCTGGAGAACCAATGGTATCACGTCGTAAGTACCCTACAAATTCAAATCTCTGTTGCACCTTTTACTAACTATGGCGATAGGTACTCCCGATTACTTCCTCTAGATATACAGATGGAGCGACTTAAGACGAAACACTTTGATATGCGATATTGCGTTACAATGATTGGGACAGAAGCAATGAACATTCTGTTTTCTGTATGTGAGGTTCTACGGCATCCTTTGGGAATAGCATTCTAATTGGTATTGCCTACGAATAATACATTGGAGGCCTAATCCGGAATTCATCCAACTTTTGTAGACTTGCATTAGACTACTTATTATACCAAAATGCAAAAAAGCAGTTGAGGATATTTCTTCGAAGGGGGATACCAGCGTCGTGAATATACATTCCAATTATTGTAATTTGATATGATATACTTGAATGCCTGTTCCTTACTTGTGATCATGACTATGATAGTGAGAATATCATTATCTTCGACGGGTTCTATTGTTTCCTTCCATAAAAGAACCAAGGAATACCTTGCTTTGTCCAGACCTATAATACAATCAATCATTTCGTGGAGTACTCACCATCAGGTTGAACTTGCTCGGCCATAACTTCTTAATAGATATCTTTAGAAAACATTGGGTGTACAAATCAATTTACCTGATTAAGTACCTAGGTATATGCTCATAAATTGACTGTACATATGAATCTACCTAGTCCTTTCTAGTAGTATATCCTCAAAAAATTATTATCGTGATTAGATTATCTATCCATGAATATTGCATACTAGGAACGTCTTCACAATATTTCTACCTAGATACTGAACTGACGCTTCAGCTGTACTTAACAAAACCCCACCATCCATTACACTGACGCCATTTCCGTCGATTTTGCCGCACTTGCCGCCTTAAGCCTTAGCTTTCGGGTTATTTCGATTCCAAGGTTCATGATACCAAACCAAAACCCCATCCTCGAGCCATTCTCGATTGTTGCCATTTGTTGCATCAATCTTCTGTTTTTCGCTAAGCCATCCAATCATCGACAACTGGTCTAAAGTCAGTAAATTTCCTGATGAGTCCACACTCCAAAGTTCTTCTCTATTGATACATTCACCACTTTTTGTTGACCACTTTGCGATACGAGCCATCGAGCTTTATCAATTTCCATCATGTCTTTACCACCTCAAGATCCTACGAGAAATTCATATCAACAACCAAATGCACAACGTCACATATTCCCAGTTCAACAAAATCTTGGTCAACAAAACATTGCTTATCCAAGACCACCTTCAACTGGTATTCGCGGTCCACCAATTCAACAGCACAATTCTCCATACTCAACTCCATACGCCAATAAGCAACCAGTTCCGCCGAGACAAAATGGCAACAATGGAGTATCTGCAGAACAACAAATTGCTCAAGGTATCTTGAGTAATTCTGCGAATGGTCAAACTCCTCAGCGACAGCCTCAGAGACAAAATGGTCCACCTCCCATGGGTGCAGCAATTCACATGGCGCCTCAGCATACCCCGCAAAATCAATCCATGACCGTCACTCATGCCGTTCACCCAACTCACCCAACTCCCCCATCTGCCATGAATCAAACTCGAGATTTCGCAACGCAGCAACGGCAATCACAATCCCCCGCGATGCAAGGACAAAGCCTTGGTGTTCAACGACCTCCGTCCATGAACCCCTCCCCCGCCAACTCAAACCTCGGATCTACGAGACCGCAAGATTCACCGGTAAGTTCCACTCAGGATATGTCTATGATTGACCCTCAGCTTGCGCTTGATCAACAATTGGACCCTAACGGTTCTCTTCTTTCTCCGGCGGATGAACATGATCAAACCGAAGCTCCGGAAGTGACTCCTGGTGAAATGTTATCTGCCCCACCAGGAGGTAGTTATCCAACTTTCGAGGCTCTTTTTGCAGCTGCGCAAGCACACGCTTTGACACATGGTTATGCGTTTGTCATTGGCAGATCTAAACGCGACAATAGAGGTTTGAAGAAAGTGTTCTTGATTTGTGATCGCGGTGGAACCAATAAGGAGAAGGTGCCCGGTGAACAGCGACAACGTAAGACCAAATCGCGTAAATGTGGTTGCGAATTTGGAGTTTTTGGTCTCGAAAACAAAACTTCTTGGCTTCTACGAGGTCGGATTGATGGAGAGCATTTAACACACAATCATCCTCCAAGCGAAAGTCCCACCGAGCACCCGGGAGCTAGAAAATTAGATCCTAAAGCAATTGCTGCTGTAAAGGCTCTTGAGGAAAACGGTATATCACGTCCTGCCCGTTCACATATATGAATGGATTGCTAACACTATTCTCAGGTGTTTCTGTAAAAGAAACCCTTGAAATTCTCCATCGTGACAATCCTACTATACGCTTCCTTCCTCGTGACATCTACAATGCCCGAGCCGCAATTAAACGCGACCCTACTCGTGTTGAACCCACAGCCATGGAGTCTCTTCCCACGTTCTACAAGAAGCCCCCCATGTCATTCGAAGAGAAACTCCGCGCCGAGCTTCGAACTGAGGTAGCGAATGCCCAAGCAGAAGTAGAGAAAACCAAGGCCGATTGGAAGCAAGAAGTAGAAGATTTGAAGGAACAGCTGAGGCAAAAGGATTTAGTAATTCACAAGTTTGAGCAATTCATCGATATCTGTAATGAGCGGGTAATGATTAGAAGGGACGAGTTGTCGGATCCCCCCGCCGGCGCAGAGCCAGGCACAAACACTATAGCAAATGCTATGGGAAACGCTATGGGAAACGCTATGGGAAATGCTATGGGAAACGCTATGGGTAGTAGTATGGGTGGTAGCATGGGCAATACAATAGGCTGAATTACTTCGGCCTTTACCTATTGATTAGACGAACGTACTGATGGCTGGACTACAAATGAATCTTAATGGACATGGATCACGGAACGGAATGGACTGTGGGATTAGGGACAAGGGAGTTCTACTTGCTTTAATTTTCCTAAGGCGAATATCATAGGGTTTGTGGTTCTGGGATAGGTACTAATATGGCTGTTTGGTGTCTGGGATTGGCATGGAGGACGGATCTCTGCATGTTTTTGTGTTATGATCTCTTATGACGGCTGGTATTCGATTTCGGTGTTCATGGTATGTTCATATATGAGATGAGACACAGATCTTCACTCGGGCGGCTGTCCTCAGCAGAGGATATTTGACACAAGGATTGAATGTAAGGGATATGAGATACATATTGTATCGGTCATCCGTCAATGAAATTGATATAATCTAAACGATTGGTCTTCTTGATAATTTGTACGAGACTACTTGCGCGTAGATGTTATTAAAGACAATTCCTATCATTCATGTGTATATTTGAGGCTTGAAGATTGCTTACGCGTGATTGCGGCTCAAGTCAATAAGGGGGTGGTTCTGTGGGGAGGAGAAAGAAAACGAGGATCCAGTAGTTCAAGTTCGAAAAAAAAAAAAGATCAAAATACGGAATGTGTTAAAATTGAAACCCGAGACTGTATCAATGTCTTTTATGCGTTGTAAAGTTTCGAAGAGTGGATTTAACTTATTCGATACTCAAAGCATTGCTCCCGGTGAGTGCCCAGTGAGCATTTACAAAAGATGCATTGCGAATCCCCATTCTTCTAATGGTGGCGTGGGCAACGCTAGTATAGCAGCGGCCGCACCATGCCCCACGATTTTGACTTCCCCTCCAAATTTTTGAAAGTTTATTGTACATTCGCGCAATATCGACATTATATAGAAATGCCTTACGATAGCTGGATTTCGAGGCCGATTTGGTCTCATGAGATCCATGGTAAGTGATTCGCTTTCCTATGTGCATTGAGAAAATATTAATACTTCTACAATGTAGATATCGTCGTATTATGGCATCTTTATCGCATTCCGATTATTCTTACGACGGCCACGATCCTCATACTCGTCAGGATAACCCTTCGTCCGCGAACAGTGAGGGAGAAATTATCTGCATCGCCTTTGCCCTCATCACCGGTCCTACTTGCGGTGAAAGAAAAGATATCACCACCTGTGATTGACGAAAAGAAAGCCAATGGCGTCAAAGCCCCACGAAGAATAGTCGGAGGCATTAAAAAACGCAAATCTTCCGAGGAAAACCTGCAAACTGGCCCCGAAAAGATCCAACCACTCGTTTTCTTTTCGTCATTGACTGGCACGACAGAAAAGACCGCAAATTCCTTTGTGGAGAGCATTAGAGGCGATCTCTCTGGACGTGCCATTGGGCAAAAGATTCAATTTCTCGAATCTCAACTACTCGACCTGTCATATATTGACTACGATGACTACTTCATTAACCCACCAAAGGGCGAATCTGGAGTTAGCTACTTTTATTTAGTACTCATCCCCAGTTATAATATCGATACTGTGTTGGACAATTTCCTGGAACATTTACAAGAAACACACAATGATTTTAGAATCGATACAGCGCCATTGTCGCCTTTGGTAGGATACTCAGTGTTTGGGTTTGGTGATAGAGAGGGTTGGCCAACGGAGGAAGAAGGATTCTGTTCGCAGGCTAAGGACGTGGATAAATGGCTAGCGAAATTGACGGGAAGAAAGAGAGCGTTCCCTCTAGGAATGGGCGATGCAAAGACGGACGCAAAAGAAAGGTTGGCGGAATGGAAGGAAGGAGTGGTAGATGTTCTGGAGCATATTGCAAAGACTGGAAGTCTAGGTGAAGGGGTTGTTGGAAGTGGAGATGCGGTAGAAAGTGATGTGGAGGATATTGAGGATGACGATGATGGGGAAGTTCTTTTTGATGAACAAAATGTTGCTTCGAGAAAAGCCAAGACGCAAAAGAAAGACGACAGTCTGAACGATTTAGAGGATATTGGAGGCGTTCTGAATAACACAGAAACCATAGACAATACTACTGGTGAAGAACTGGAAGAACTCGAGATAGACTTCACGACAGTCGGATTGAAGAAGGGGAAGGCCAAGACAGCTCCAGTTGTCGCTAAGGAAATGGTTCCAACAACTTCACCTACATATGCAGCTTTGACAAAGCAAGGCTACTCAATTGTAGGGTCGCATTCAGGAGTCAAGATTTGTAGGTGGACGAAATCGGCTTTGCGAGGCAGAGGCTCTTGTTATAAATATTCATTTTATGGCATTGCATCTCATCAATGTATGGAGACTACGCCATCATTGTCATGTTCTAACAAATGTGTCTTCTGCTGGAGACACGGTACCAACCCCGTTGGAACCACCTGGAGGTGGAAGGTAGACCCACCAGAAATGATCTTCGATGGTGTCAAGGCTGGACACTACAAGAAAATCAAAATGATGAGAGGTGTGCCTGGTGTCCGAGCCGAACGCTTTGCGGAAGCAATGCGCATTCGCCACTGTGCTCTAAGTTTAGTCGGCGAACCAATTTTCTACCCTCACATCAACGAGTTCACGAGTATGCTCCACAAAGAACACATTTCCACCTTCCTTGTTTGCAATGCACAACATCCAGATCAACTCGCCACCCTTCAGCCCGTCACTCAACTCTACGTTAGTATCGATGCTTCAAACAAGGATTCTCTGCGTAAAATTGACAGACCCCTCCATCGAGATTTCTGGGAACGTTTTCAGCGCTGTCTCGAAATCCTCCGTGAACGTCGCTTTGAACAGCGTACCGTATTTCGTCTTACGCTTGTCAAGGGTTTCAATATCGAAGATGAAGCGGAAGGCTATGCCGATCTTGTCGAAAAAGGATTGCCTTGTTTCGTGGAAGTCAAAGGAGTCACATATTGCGGAACATCGTCTTCCGCTGGTGCAGGACTCACGATGCAAAATGTGCCATTCTATGAAGAGGTCTGCGCTTTTGTCGAAGCTCTTACAGCATCCCTCAAGAGGAGAGGATTAGGTTATGGTATTGCAGCAGAACATGCTCACAGTTGTTGTATCTTGATTGCATCTGATAGATTCAACATTGCGGGTAAATGGCATACGAGGATTGACTACAAGAAGTTTTTCGAGTGCTTGGAGAGTGGAGAGAAGTTTGGCCCAGAGGATTATGTGGGTGCCGAGACTCCAGAATGGGCAACCTGGGGACAGGGTGGATTTGATCCAAGGGATGAGAGAGTATATAGGAAAGGAAAGAATAAGGTTCCCTTGCCGGAAAGTCAAGGCATGGTTATGGGAGAGGTTCAAGATGGTGGTGAGGATAAGGTTGCTGAGAACAGCACCAAGGATGATCTTGCTTTCTAGGTAATGCCAAACAATAAATATCGACATCAAGAAAAACAAATCGCAAATCAATGTACCATTACTTTTTTACATCATTCAATTAATCCCTTTCTTCTTCAAGACAATCATATGCGCTTTATCACATCCCTTTCGATAATCATTCAAATCCGTACTAACAACATCCAGTATTCCTTCTGCCTCCAATCTCTCAATCTCAGCTTTATAACCCCCTGATTCCCAAACCTCCTCGAGAATAGTAGCAATAATAAGACCATTTGGAACAAGTATCCGAGAAAATTCCCTTAACGCAGGATCAGGACCAACATGTCCATACGTAAATGTTCCAGCACAAGTCACCAGATCATACGTTCCATCCGGCACTTCAATGGTCTGCAACAAGTCTCCTACAAACAGGTTGCGGTAACAGCCCGTTAGACGAGCTTGAGCGAGCATGGCGGGCGAAAAATCAAGGCCATCAATGTACGTAGCACCGCTTTCTGCAAGCGCAACCCCCACGAGCCCGGTGCCACATCCGGCATCGAGAATGCGGAGGGTGGGATAGTGGACAGATTGGCAGGCGATTCGCGCGATGAGCGTTGGGGCAACGTAGTTTTGGAGCGCGACAATGTGGGTGTTGTAGGTGGAGGCCCATTGGGCGTAGAAGGCTTGGAGATCGGAGGGTAGGAGATTACTGCGGACTTGGGCGATGAGTTGGTTGGCTGGGATCATGGTTGGGTGCGGTGCGGTGTGATGTTTATAACGCGGCGGAGATGCTTTTTGGGTGAATGATTGAAGGAGAGAGGTTCTGTGGGGGTCAGCGATGGATTGTCTTGGACGTGAGCTGGGGGTTGTGTTGGCATGTATGAGGTAGGTAACCTTGACCTTGACCCCGCACGTTAGGTAGCACCAAGTCGGACAATCAGTCTTATACTTGCCAACTAATCATGAAATTTCAGCAGGACAACCAACAAATTGGGCGATACTTGTGATAATGGTCATACAGAATGAGATTGCCTCAGAGATCAGATGCATGGAAAACGCCGTAATCCTAAATGTTACTTTCTCTATAATTCGAGCAAAAACGAGTAAGAGTATAATATTCAACTCATCAATAACATCAAATTCCACTTTATACATCAATAAAGAAGATAAATCTAAAGTATCCAGACAGATGATTCGTATTTATTCTTCGTTTTAAATTGGATTAAACAGATAAATGAGAAACTTAATCAAGTTAACTCGAGGAAGTCTGGTTAAGACGTTCGCTTCTTGAGTCATCAAAAAATACATTCCTTTTCTTTTCTCGACCTATTGTGTATTTGAAACGTGAGGAGAGGAAGAAAGGAGCTGGGTTGCAGGATCCAGGAGGGGTGATATGCCGATTGTATCTTAGTTGATAGGAATCCTTTCGAGTAACCAATTTATTACGGTTGTAACAATATGTTCATCTTGTTTGCTTCAAGTATATTCATACCTTCTTCGTCGATATAGGATGTGTAGTATAATATGTCAATGCTATGTGTTTGTGTGTTCATATAGTATTGTTGTTCGAGACTACAGGCTTCCTCGACACACGCTGCTATCTCTTCATCGAAGAAGTAACAATCTTGAGCTGATCTAATTTCTGTGATCTCATAATTCCCATTAGTTTGAGGGATGATAGGAAGCAGAGGTGGGTTAACCCCTTCCCCGCTCATACTTAGCTTGATCTGATCAACACCAAGACGAATGTGCTTTTTAACAATTTCCCTCATTTTATCTAAGCCATCAGCGTACGCCCTTGTTCCTGCAACTAAATCTCCATCACTGCTCACTATCACCATACCATTAGCTAGGTATCGAGATCCGGGGATTTCTCCCACGTTGATAGCATCGCGGATAGCCACATCTTGATCATTTTTTGAGGATGCCTCTCCAAAACACCTTTGAAATTCATCAGTTGATAAGATTTGGCTTATAAGAAATCTTTTGCAAAAGTACATGAATACATGCATATATTGTATACCCCGAATCCGAATAACACTTAGTACTCTTAGCCGTAAGAAGCTTATGATCCTCCCATGACAGTTGCCCAAGCATATTCAACCCCCTACCCCCCGGTTCCATGTGAGATATATATGAGCATCCCCTAGTCCGCTCATCAACGTGCGACTTTTTCCCTTCGAATATCCGCACGTGTGGGGCTTCGAGTAATTTCTCTTGGTTAAGATTGGAGAGAATATCTACAAAACAAATTCATTTACACCACCTCAATACATCACCAGGAAAGGGATCGCGACCGGTAGAGTCGAGAATGGTGACGTTGAGGAAGAGAAGTCTGGAGGTGGGAGAGGTGCTGAGGACTGAGGAGGGGTGGGGAAGAGGGAGGAGCGGAACTTCAAGGAGGCAATGGGATCTAGATTACGAGGAGTAATGTTGAAAGGCGGAGAGGTGGTGGATAGGGCTTCCATGATGGATGAGTGAGTGAGTTGTAACAGAACGTTGGCTTACTGAATGAGATAGGAATCACTACTGATGCCGGTGACAGTATGTCGAGAGCTATCAATCCTAGTCCTATTCAGACATGCACATCACGAAGAAATATCATCAAATGATTCCTCGCACTTCCGGCATACCCTCACTTTAAATCCCATCAATTTAAATTGTGCCTTCCCATCTTCATGCCAAATTGCCGTAGCCTAGGTAACACTTGCCAGACAGGGTTCTCCGCATCTCGACTTGAAGTTGCTTAAGCGTGGCAGAAGACCACCTGAAGAAGTGCACTTATTCTAAGTCTTCTTCGTATGTCCTAACATGAACGAAAATATTCGCACTATTTTTCTAAAGTATATAACTTTGAAGAACCGATCAGCACGAGGTAAGAAGACCCGCTAAGGATAGAGAACTCTGTCGCTCTCATACATATCTTGCATTTAGACGGATGGATTCAACAAACCACTTGGTGGTGTTGATTACAGTACACAATGAGAAAAGAAGAAGATTTTTATAAGTGCAAAGAGAACAAACGAAACAACTGAGTGCGCAATATAATACATCTTCTGGTTGTTGAGGATGAGCTGGTCCCAGAACATTGAGCATGTTGCTTGATTGCTGGGAAGAGTTGTTGACGAGGGATGGGGCTTTGAAGGATTTTGTTATTTTCACATATCATATGGGACAACAGCTTCTTGTCTATGGCGATGATTGTCAAAATGCTAATATTTAACAGGCAACGAAATGGAAGCCTAGTGATAAGACTCATCTGTTAAGAGTGTCTAATACCAATGCGTATCTTGCAACGACTCTTTTCTTACCCCACTTTAGGAACACATCTATAAATATATTCCCATCGACATCTTCGTTGACAAATTAACACAAAACCTCAAAATTCAATATGAAGTCATTAGACTCTTCAAAGCTCTTCACAGAAGATTGGATAATAACTATCCCATCTCATCCCCACCTCCGCTTCATTCGTCTGATCCCAAGCCGCTACGACCATCTAGTCCGTATTTTCAGCAACCCCTTAAACGACCCAAACAACCGCACTCCAGACGATACTAGCTGGAAAGAGTCCGATTCTCATGATCTGATAAAAACCTACACTCAACGCTTTTCCACTTCCAAAACCTCACACAATGCCCTAGCACTTCTAGTAGAGGAAAATGGCATAATTGTAGGCATAGGACTCGTGAATGAATTAGAACATCAACCCCGCTTCGCCAATATCGGCACGATTCTTGAGGAAGCGGGAAGGGGCCATGGGGTTGGCAAGGTTTTGATGGAACTACTTTTGAGGTTGAGTTGTGAGATGAATGTGGATGTTGTGGAAGCGGGTACGATGAAGAAGAACGCGGCGATGAGGGGTTTGATGAGGAGTTTGGGGATTGAGGAGGTAGAAGAGGAGAAAATCATGCCGGGGAATAGAAAGGTCGCCGAGATTATGTTTAAGGATATTGAACGGCAGAGGTGGAGAGATTTTGAGATTCAAGTTGAGTTTTTGGGAGAGGTGAATTGATGGGGAATTAGACAGTGGTGATCAAATCACTTGTTTGATATATGCATTTTGTAGGATTTGATTGGACTGTCAAAATGCGAGGAATCTAGTAGCCTGCTACTTTTTTAACCCCCATCAGCTCCCGAGTTTGACTCGCTCTCTCCCTCCCTCCTAGAATCTACAAGGCACCCGCACATGTACGACTTCTTATCCTGCGATCAGCATCTTGAAGTTCCTTCATTACTTTGATGGCTTAGATTCATCTCCCTTAACAGCTTCTTCAACTGGCGAAATCTGAGTTCCTCCACAATAAAAGCATTGCTTGGGAACGAAGTCTTGTACCCAAACACTCTTTCCACAACCCGAGGCGCCGGAGCACTTGTATTCTTTTCTGGATCTCTCCATATTGATGCTAGGTCTTGAATTGAAGGTGCTGAAGTTTTGAGATGATATGTGGAATGGGTGGATGAATTTGTTCGATTACTCTTGAAGATCGGTTTCGGGTGATTGATAGAGTTGTGCGCTGGAGTTAATACTTGTTGATGGTATTTTAAAGATGCAACAGAACGGTGAGAAATAAGAGACTAAATAGAAGTCTAGTTGGAAGCTAAGACGACGGATACGGTGGTCAATTCTAATGCAATACTAGACTGCGCTGTGAATAGCGTGCTCATGATACTGATCTCGTGGCTGTACTAGAGCTAATCAACTTATAGATCAGTGAATGGTGGCATACAATACGCATCAAGATGGCTATTCTGTACGGCTGTAGCATATGAACAGAGATTAAAACGCCGGAAACCTTGATAATTTACCCCAAAAGGTCAACTGCTATGGCTGTGCGATATTTGCTGTACTAAGAAACCCGTACCGGTCCAGCTAATTTGGATCTTGATGTAGCAAACCCGGCCCGTCATAATAGCTTCGGGTCGTAACTCCGCCCACTCGCCCATCCGTACATGGCGAATAGATGATCCGTTATTCGGTACAACTCTATTTGATTTGGACCAGCTTGGCAAACATAAATACCCATCAGGATCTCCATTGAGGATGATCCGGGGACCGAAACTGGGTCGATCGCCCGGATATTGTAGAGCTTCGAGTACGAGTACCCAATATTATTTGAACCCTTCTTCGCTAAACCTCGATAACGTTTAGGTCGGTAAGATTAGCATCCTCCTTGTATGTACTACATGCAGCAGCGGTTTTCTCATACTACCGAGGCCATGACACATACAGATAGCATATGTAAAGCCGTCTACTAATCGCGTGGAGAATCTAATGCAAAGTCTTCGTTGAATTCTGTTCGGTTTAAGACTCTTAACTCCGCAGACCGTCGTCTACTAATTCCGCGAACAATCTAACGCAAATTCTTCACTGAAGTCCGTTCGCTATAAGACCCTTAGCTCCGTAGACCTCGGGCTAGATTGAATATAAATGTCCACGATCCACGACGCCCCAACTAGTCCCAACGGCCCTTTCATCGTGAAGCTATGACAGTCTCCACAATCCCCAGCTGTGGGTGCCATTTGTCACAAATTCGGGCCGATTCTCGTGATGTGTCCAGAGTATTGGTAGACTAACAAGCGGGACCTACCGAGTTGATGGATTAAATGGGGTACGATGCATACGTGACACGTCCCTACCTAGGTAAAGTTCATATGGGGCGATTGCTTCAATCGTTTTCCAATATGCGGTGACCGTTATCATGTCCCTGCGGGGCAGCCACCACGCTTTGATCTGGCCTTTTTATTGAAAAAATCACACAACATTTTCAGCTTCATATGCGATTTTGTGGGAACTTATCAAGTGGAATCTGGGTTATTGAAGGAATATAGTTGAGACTTGGAAGATGGATCAGTGCCGTCTATCAGTCATGTAATCAAGCGAAATGTTTAGGGACTTCAAGACTCAATCATAAAACATTAAAATTTCATATGCTCGGTCCTTCCAAAGCTATTCTGTGACGTAAAAGAATATATCCAAAAATTCAGTCAGCGCCATAATTTTCCTGCTCCCATAACCGTAAGATTTAACATAATTCATATCGCTGACATAACTCTCCCAAACAATTCCTTCATAGAGGCACATTATACCCCTTGAACTTTCGCGCCGGTATTCCATGCTCAAATAACCAATCCAGCTCATCAAACTTCCTCCCGTTAGTTTCTGGAACTCTAAGCCAGACCCATAACGTTCCCAAGGTTGATGTCCCGGCAAAAATGAACCCAATCTTTCCTCTCAGATTTGCTGAGTCTGGATTTATCAACAGTGGAATAGCAATATTCATGACAATACCAAACACACTCTGTACCACTATACCCAACCCAACTGTCCTGGAACGTAATGATGATGAAGGAATTTCAGCAAAGAGTGCCCATCCCATTGGCCCAATAGTCGAGAGGTAGATAAACGAGAAAACGATGACACAAGCTACTTGACCATAAGCTGGTCCTTTGCTGGAATAATTAGGTAAGATATCCAATATACCAATCAGCAAGAGCAAGAATGTTAACATGGCTGTTCCGACAAAAGATGTAGAACGACGTCCACATCTATTGATAAGAAACCATGAAAAAATCACACCCAATAATCCCAAAATCGTAACTCCAACTGATAATGTAAATGCGTTAGAGTCAGACATGCCAGCAAGTTCAAAGAAGTAACTCGAATATCCAACTGAGAAAACAACACCAGTAAGCTGGGCGACGGCGAAGATACCCATCGAGATTTCGGTACGACGGAGATTGGAACCTCGGAAACAATCAAGATAGGTGGTTTCGGAGGAATTTTTGGACTCTGTTGAAATGATTGTTGTCATTTCTTCTGCGGTGTCAAGAGGAGATGGATAGCCTAAACGAGCGAGGGTGGAGGTTGTGCTGTCCATGTGAGAATGACGGAGCAGATACCAAGGCGATTCGGGTGCAAATGGGAGACCGAGAAGAATGATTGTTGGAAAAATAAATTGAAGAGCAAAGGGGATTCTGTAGGCATTCGCCGAGGCGAATGTCCCCGTGCCCTTAAGAACGAGATTGCCCGTGAGTTGACCGATAGAAATGAGTAGTTGAACCCCAGAGGTGGTTAGGCCTCGTATAGTCGCAGGACATATTTCGGCAGCATAGCTTGACGGAATAGTGAGAAACGCACCCAAGGCAAGACCGTTGATAAGCTTTGATATGTTAGTTCAATCCAGAGTTATAAAGGGGGATCGATCCTACCTTGCCTACGAGTAAAACCACTGACGACCGAGCAAACACTTGCAAGAACACCCCGATAATACTCAATATGCACCCAAATCCCATCATCAACCGCTTCCCAAATCTATCGGCAAGATATCCAGTGGCAATGGCTCCAAATAATTGGCCGATGTAGGAGGCAGAATTGAAACCCGTTTGCCATTTTGAACTGATTATATATGCGCCTTTGTAATTATATCCAAAATCGCGCTGGAAAGAAGCAATTGATATAGCACCACCAGATATCTGTAGATACTGTTTAGCCATCAATCGTGTATTTTGAATCTCAAGCGTCTACTAACCTGAATATCCATTCCCCAGTTGACAGCTGCCAAGGCAAAAAATCCCGACCAAAACACCGCTACTTTGTGTCTAAGCACCATCTGCCATGTCGAAAGTTTTTCTGGTCCCTCTTGAGTTTCCAAACTCGTGATCTGGGTTACCGGCTCCTCGGAAATAACAACTACCTGTGTGTCCTTCATCATCATAGATTCATGAAGTCGTGTCCGAGAAGAAAAAAAAGTGGTCGTGATCAGTTCATTTCCTGGGGATTGCCTGAGAAGATATTATACGAATGCTGATCTTTATGTGGGAGCCGTGCTTAACGACGTAAAATCTGGGGAAATCCCGGAATAAAGTACATTCTACCTTTTATAGTCAAAAGCATTAGGGGATTAAAACTCAAAGTGAGGATTACTTATCAACTAGAACTAATGTTGTCAAGAGGCTGGGGTTTCTACAAAAGCCGGTGAAGGTCGCCCCTTGACTCTACATTCTTAGGAAAGGGGTCAGACACCTTTTGTTAAATTTGATTTGTTCTGAATGCTCGGCTTCCTGCATGAAGGTTGACATGAAAACTAAATTCTAAATAAGTGGCCGCACTCTGGGGCTAAAAGGCTTCGAACTCTCAGACCGCGACAGCTAGACGTTGACATTGTTCCATAAAAACTCTGAAAAGTGGACCAACCAATGAAATGCCTCAAACTATTCCCAAATCACTCTCGAAAATTTCAACAAATGCAAATAAACGTGGCTTTGGACGCCGAAGAGTTTGGATGATAAGTTGATAACGGGAAACTTCGCTAAAAATCAGAAGTGCGGGAAGAACTATATGACCCCTGCAAATATCAGAAGAATGAGTCTCCCCAATTCCTTTTTTTCTATTTCCCAATAATCTTGTGCAGACTTCATTAGATCTTGCTGGTCGAGACATGGTATTGTAGCAATGAATCTTTTAATAATATCAACATCGTGACCGCTCATTAATACAACCGCTCGTAGCAAGATCAATACTCCGGCACCTCCTAGAACATGTGAAATCGTCGGTGTAAGCCAATATGCTGTTTTGATGAATTCATAAAATAGTAACCCATCGTAGGCACCAAGTCTCCGATCTTCTAGCAATATGTCACTTGTTGCCTGGAGTAGGTGCAAAATTTGTTCCGCTGCGAAACTTTCCATTTGCAGATCTCCCAGCAAGCCATAATGGTGCATATCATCAATGCGAGAAAACAGAGGATTCGCTATGTCGCCGAATGAGACACCGAATAGATTTGGACAACATTGCGTTTGTTCCGAATTGCTTATCACTGCGCAAATCCATTGCCCAGCCTCTGAAAGCTTTTCATGATCATCAAAATGTTCGAATGTGTCCCCAAATATTTCCATAAAATCAATTCTCGGATTGCCTCTTTCACGAGCTTGATGGTGAATACCCGGTAGGTTGCGTTCAAGTTCAATTGACCGCATCGGTACATCACTTCCATCTGGAAAGCTAAGAACTACGGGAGGTGAAGCCCTTTCAATATGCTTGACGGGACCCTTGTGATGTAAGGGAGGAATTGGCAATGAATTCGGGGCGTAATGTCGATTATTCCGTAACCCAGCCGTGATAATTCCATGATAAGGAGCCATTTGGAAGACTCGGCATTGGCTTGATTCCTGAAAGGTTATTTTTCCGAAGATGAGGAAGAGGAATTGGATGGACGGGGGAGCAGGAATACCTTGAATAAACTTGTATTCGCAATAAAGAGTGTTTGATTATGTTATGCGCAACAATGGAGGCAATCAGACACAAAGAGTTGATTAGAGTTCGAAGAGATGTCCATGAGCTTGATATAAACAAACTTTGGTACAAACCATTCATACAAGCCACTACAATCACTCTCGGGTTCAAGTCACACAAGTGCAACTTCCAAGATGCAAGAAACACAAAACGCGAAGTGAACACTCAGTATGACTGGCTTGAGTTAATAGTTCACATCTCTGGTATTGAAGTGATCTGCCTTATTGTGCTACGCAAACATTGAAAAAAAAAACGCCCAGATACTATGTCGCTTGATTGCGGACATGAGATATGAGGCGGAATGCATATGATAAGATATGATAATAGTGGTGGGTGAGAATGGGACACTTGACCAGCAATCACAACACAGTGTAATATTTCGTGTATGCAGAGGTAGGCTGATAAGGAGGTCATGTTCTAGGAAATTCCGAGGTAGCTGCGCTTCGGGTGGTAGGATAAGTACTGAGGGATATTGCCTACCGAATCAGTTAGAGTATCGGTAAGCAAGTGTGCCAGGAGCAAGTACGTTTAACTGCGATAACAGTTTCGCCGAGAGCTTTACTTGCTCGGCCATTAGTATGTATGGTCCTGAAACATGAGTCCAAAAATCATCAACTCTGATGTTTGTTCAAGTCGAGGAAATATTACTGAGGTATGAGAAAGGACTCAGTCAAGAAAGAATGGACTGACTAAGCAGACATGCATAGAGGGATCTTGATCACGTGTGTGTGAACCTCTCATTCAATTATTATTATTCACATTCATTTGTTACTTCCAGTAACACTTGGGAGGCAGATCAATGCTATTCATCTACAGAATCACATGTATCGGAGTATAGTTGTTATTTATCACAATTCTGGTCTATCAGCGCTTTTTGTAAGAGGAAGTAGTTTCTGGTTACCACACATCAAATTGGGCCTGTGGAGTGGAAGTTCACTCAACCCCCATCAGCATGAAGATGCGTAAATATCAATGAGAGATCGATCATAATCGTTGGTTGCCCAGAAGGCATTTTGTATCCCAAAGCTGATCTTTTGCTCTGTCTTTCACGGCGATATATCTATGAGATCTTCGTTCAGGCTATGAAGTGACAACTTCTGACATTGGTGTCACCGAGATTGTCTAGCAAATACACGTCCTTATCACAGGTCTAAATAGACTGGGCAACCGAGGTCATATTTAGCATATCACACACTATAGTCTGTGTCTAGTCTAGGGATTTTATGTGTCATGATCCCAATGTTTCGGCGGTGGCTGTTGGAAGAGCTTGCCATTCCATGCTATCTCTCATCTTCAATGATTAGGCTGGATTTAAAGAATGGTTTAACCTCCTCACAATTTATTCTTTCTTTCTTGATTCATCCAGAAGTGTGCATCTTCAAACCTGTTGCTTGTCGACCAGAAGTTTCCGGGCGGATTACCAGTGCCGCAGCTCAGGATTGAGGGCATCGAAATCATGCTGGCTGTTCTTCATCTTTCGAATATCATTTCAAAGGTTGAAGTGAACCAAGATCAGTAGGTATTTCATTCGTAAGTACATAAGTACATACTGAATAGTATAAAAAGATGCTGAATTTGAGACATATATGTTGCGATGTGACTTTATCAACATTGTTTGCAAGCTTTACAGAAAATTATTCGCGAGCTCTCTTGAGTTCTCACACATCTTCCTACCAATTCCAGAATTCCGAGGGTCTTGACATGTCGTAGCCTGCTATGCTCCTACCCGAACCCCTTGCCAATTTTCAGTCTCCGACCAATCACAAGTCAAGATTGCCAACTCCCAACAGCAATAACAATATAGGTAGGCACCTAGAATTGGTAGTTGCCTAGCCTAAGGCTTTATAGCTCTCACTTCAAACGCTTTCCCTCACATCCAGAACCAACTCGGCGACTTCGAATGATTCTCAACAGCTCTCAGTAAATCCTTCAAGAGCTCGAGAAATATCGGGAGGTCTCTTTCCTTTATTTTCCGTGAATTTGACTATCTGGTGCCTTTCTACCGAACTTCAAGATATCTACTTAAACACTGATTTTCCAAAACTGACGGTAAATCTGAAAAGCACAAACACCCAAGTACCCGATAAAAGCCGAAAAACACGGCATATCCACGCAAAATTTCCAACAAGTCCTCAAATCTCATACCTCTCAACATGTCTTCTGACTCCGACAGTATCTCTGTCAATCTCAGAGCTGAAAGTTCCCCGATGCGCCCTACTAAACACGAAGTTTTGGTAGACGGATTAGATGTAAGTTTTGCTTTTTTTCACCCTCAATTCTTGCAACAAACATAATCTCGAAAACGTTCTGGTCAGTATATTCCATGATTTGGAAAATTGAAAACAATTTTCATGCAAGTCAGCTTTAACTTCGGTGGCCGTCGTTGCCAGATTCAGCCAAGCTGGATAGCGTCAGATCAAATTCTTTCCAGTCTTCCTCCCCACTTCATATCCTAAAATACGATCTCAGAACTGACTCGTTATACTCTAGACCGCCTCACCCCAAAAGTCATCGCCAAACAAGTCTTCAAAAAATAAGAACACCACACCGAAGAAACAGAAAATAGCAGATAAAATGACTAAAGTCTCGACCATTGAAAAAAATGAAGATGCTTCTGATGTCGATAATCCCGGCCATGAGAATGAACTCAGCTCATCAGAAGTCGGCAATACCCATGGAAAGACTCTTTCTAAGGCAAAGACTGTCACCAAGGACGAAGATGGTGGTGATGATAATGATGACGATGACGAAGAAGATGCCAAGGGAACGGTTACAAAGAAACCCGCTGCTGCTCCCAAATCCAAGCCTTCTACGACCAAAAATCCAAATGCCAAAGTGAAGGAGGAAGCCGAACCATCAGAAGACGCATCTCCAAATGTCTCTGATGCTGACACCAAAAAGGCTGCACCAGTTGCTAAGTCCAAAAAGAGACCTGCTGCTGCTATTTCCACAAGCGCTGGAGCTCGCAAGAAAGCCAAGTTACCAGCAAATGCCTACAATCCCGAATGTTATGCCGATCTGAACAGGGAAGACAAGTTATTGTTTGATCTCAAATCTGAAAGTCCAGACGCTTCATGGAAGGAACTTGTTGTTCAGTTCAACCTGGAGATACAGGGCAATCCTGAGCTTAAATCTGATGCGCTTAGAAAAAGATGGCCAAGAGTCAAGGCTGCAGCGACTGAAATCAAACATGGTGATGTATGTTGTTAGCTTGCGCCTTACCCGTTGATTTTCTCAAATGCCTTGTAATTGCTAATTTCTGATATCAGATTCAAAAGATGTGCATCTCCAAGCAGGACATGGAAGACCAACTCGAGAATACGAGAGATGAGCTGTTGGCAAAATTTGAAAGAGAGAGAGAAGCTATGTTGCGAAAATTCAAGACTGAAATGTGGACTGAAATCGCTAAAAACGTTGGCCAAAACGGTGGTAACGAATATGAACCAGCTATTCTGCAAAGAAAGTACGAGCTCTATAAGCGGCAGGGTCGTATCGATGACAACGATAGGTACTTAGCATGGACTGTGGAGGATGAGAATAGCGTGAAAGCAGAAGCGCAGGATGACCAGGAAGAAGACGCCAATGAAGAAGAAGACGACGACGAAGAAAACGAAGATGATGACGAAGAAGAATCCGGCGCCCAAGAGGACGCAAATGGTCAAGATGAGATCGAAGTCGACATCAAAGGAGAAGACACCAACATGTCTGAAGCCGATGCTTGAGCGACACCAGAGTTTTGACCACTAGCACTTAAGAGTGGGCCAGACTTCATAATGGAGAAGTTTCATTTTGCGTGAGTATATTTCGCGGCAGAAAAGCCTTAGCATCGCTAACTTTCAAGAGATTAGAGCTACCCACGCCTTTGTTTTGCTATCGAGATCTTATAGTGCAATGTTCTCCGCTTCTCTTTCAATCTACTTCTGAGTGTTTATTGGTTGGGAAGTACGCGGTTCATGATGCCTTCACTACTTTTTCTTTAGAATGCATGGGGATTTTCATGGGATTTGTGCCATTTTTGCTTCGACACTGGCGCATACTGGTTGCTTTGATTTTGATTTGGAGGTGGCGGATAATGATGGGATGCAGAATGGAAGCATTAGCTAAGACTTGAACTTCATCAAATTGCCATAGCACAAATGAAATTGTTTCAGCCTACAAAAGAGATACTGTCTTGGGTATCACAGATTGGCTTGCTGTTGTTATGACTCCAGCACATTCGATACATCTAAGATGATAAATGATTCAAGCTTATCTCGTCTTCTCCCCGAGATACCTAGAGTGATCGTGTCTTGTCTAAATTTGATATCAAAATGGCATCTATCCCGTCTCATGATTATGCTCAAATATCTCTGGACTATAGCGTCATCTCGCACATTTTGACATACCACCTGATACTAAAGGCTCACAAACTTGAGAATCCATGATTGATTTCAAGGAATTGCCAATATAAACAATGTATCCCCGGTAGCTAGATTAACATATTTCAACGCCATCTTGACTCATACCATATAAGTTCGAGACCGGATGAATATTGATCAATGTATGGTGAATGACTCAACTTTAGGCTCATCAGGCTCATGATCATTATACAACAAAAAAAATGCCTTGCAAAGAACTTCCTGTCGTGTCAACACATTGCATCTGAGAACAAACTCATGAACTCATAGTCCCTACCCTCTCCATTACACCGACCAAAATTTCCTACTCTTTCTGGCTCAAAGCTTGAGGTCTGCCTCAAAAAATTGCACCAAGAATGCAAATGATCATTTCTTCCAGCCAAATTTCCTAGCTTTCATACCCAGAAAAAGTACGCCACGTCCCCCACACTATAACACCCCTCCATTTCCCATCACACCAACCCCGTCATCTGACTCAACTCCGACTCCCATGAATCCACCCCCTCCCCAACTATCGTCTCGACCGTCGACAAACTATCCAAACACTGCACTCCAAACCTCTCACATAGAACCTTCACATATCCCTCCTTCCAAAACCCATTTTCCACACAAACAATCACCTTCTGTCCTTTTCTCTTCAACGCCGTCCCCAATTCAACCAATGCTGTCCCTCCCGCCCCTATTTTTCCAGCGCGGACATCCGCTCCTATGAGTCCCACTACAACAATATCCGCTAATTCCAAGCCCTCTAGTTCGAAATTTACCTGTGTAACAAATCTGTCATCTGAAGGATCTTCACGCCAAGTCGAGTCCCAGGCGGGATTGTAGGGATCGATTATTGTGACTGGTGCAAAGCTGTTTAGTTCGTTGGTAGCATTTTTATTATCTGTGGATGCAGAACGAGAGCGGGCTTGAAGACGATCCGTGAGAATCTCTTGCCAGCGACTCTCGTCTTTGTTGTAATTTGTGGTGCCGGAGAGAAATATTACTGGGTGGGGTATATTGTGGGGGTCGATGATTTTGCCATTTTCGATCAAGTCTGAAGAGGGGGTTAATAGGATATTTTGGTTTGGCGACTTGATGGATATTAACATTGCACTAGAGATGAGTGTGTTTGGTACTATTCCGATGTTGAGTTAGAAGATGATGTGATATTGCCGGGCGATTGAGGTTGTAGTTTGTTTGATCTGCGTTGCATCGCATCCGCATCCGCATCTGCATTCGTCCATTGGCCAATCACGAATCCTTAAACCTAGTCATATCACGAGATTTGTGAAACATGCATCCCATGTAAACCTTCATTCTATCATACTCTTGAAGTATATAAAGTATAAATTCAATCATAAATAATCTTATCTCCAATCTACTTATCGATCCTCTAATTCAACTCCATCATCAAATTCGTCTTCTGTCCCGTCCGTTATATGTTCATTTCTATGATCTTGCGGGAACCTTGGGCTCCCTCTCCTTCCTATCGTCTCTCCACTTGCGAGTCTAATTCTTCCACCACTAGCACTATGTACTTTATTACCCACCCAAGTTCCCACACTTCTCATTACACCCCATAGCCTTTCCTCATTGTTTGATAAGACGGGACCTCGTTCTTCTCTAAATCCTTCATTGGCTTCCACTTTGAATTGGTATTTTAGGACGTCTTTAACAGTGACTAGGCCTTCTAGTTTCCCGTGGTGTTCGATTAAAATTACTCGAGGTCCGATCTTTTGGAATAATTCCATGACAGTCTCCAATGGTAATCGAGGATGGACAGTAACGGGCGTAGAATCTATGAAGCGACTGAAATCGACCGATGATGATGCCATGCCTTCGAATGTTGTAGAGGCTGCTGGTGTAGTGGGAGTCATGGGATCATGAGTTGAATTGTTGTTCGGAGGCGAAAAATAGCATTTTGCCGAAGGAGAGATAGTTCTATCTCGTTTAACACGATCGATTGCATACCTTAATTCTGTCCGGCCAATGTATCCGACCAAAATCTTTGAAACACGATCTTCAACTATCGGGAATCCTTGGTATCGATCTTCAAGGAGTAACTTTTCCAAGTGCCTCATTGTATATCCAGTTGTCGGTAAAATGACCACATCGCCTGTCATGACTTGAGATACTGGCACGCCGAAAGTATGCTCCTCTTTATTATCGAGGAAAGGAAATCCGTTGAACCAAATCATGCGGTCCGCTATACCACCCTTTCCAAAGAATTCAGAGACGGCTTTCGTCACGCCGACAACAATCATAGTTGGAAGAATATAGGTAGTCGCACCTGTAAGCTCGAACATAATAACAACGACAGAGACAGTAATGTGCATGATTCCACTCAGAGCGGCAGCTGCACCAAGGAATGCATAAGTTCCTGGTGTGATACAGGGCACATCAGGTTGACATGCAGCAAAGAATACGGAGGCGGGATATGCTTCATGAATCGCCTGGACGAGAATGCCGATAGTACGACCAAAGGATGCTCCAATTGCCATGGATGGGACGAAAATTCCAGCTGGAACTTTGCATCCATATGAGATGATTACGAGAAACATTCGGATGATTGTTGCCAAAGTCAATGAAAAGACCATCTTCCATCGGTTCTCTTTATCACAAAGACCATTGTAATCCTCCGCACCTTCACATTCCAAAAACAAAATCTCCATACTCTCGGTCATATCGATTCGTAAAAACATGTTCGGATAGCAAATCAGAGCGGTTCCAGTCGCGAGCAAAGTCGCTTCAAGTATTGCATATTTGGTGAGATACTTCTTTCGAAATGCTTGTGCTCTCAGATTCCACTTGATCATAAATGCCCCATAAAGTCCACCAAATATACCTAATACGATGTAGAAAATTACCTCGAAGAAATGCCATTCACGATCATAATGAACTTGAAACATGACAAGTTGGCCTGTTCGGAATGGATTCATTGCCGCAAGAACAGCTGTTGCAACCAATGCGCAGAAATAGCTTCGCCACATAGTCTTCAGGGGAAAGTATGAGGACATCTCTTCGAGGGAAAACAGAACACCTCCTATCGGACTACCAAATGCCACAGCAACACCAGCTGCTGCACAAGCACTGAGAATTTCTCGAGTTTTGGAGGCATTTCGTTTATATTTTTCGAAAAGTCTGGAGATGACATTGCCAGTACATACTGCATAATGAACACTTGGTCCTTCTTTACCTACTGATAAGCCAGATGCAATTGCTAGAGGGAGTGCAATTGATTTAATGATCAAAGTCCAGAATCCAAGAAATCCTTTCATGACAAATCCAGCAATGATACATTTTATTTCAGAAATTCCGGATCCAGCTGCATAAGGAGCAAATGATCTTACGAGACTTGCTGAAGTCAATGCGAATATCGTCTGAAGAGGTCAGTATCGATGCGACTAAATCAAACGAAGATACCTACAGCAAATAAAGTATATATCACATAATTGACTGGTGGGAAAGAGCTCCACCTATGCCAATCATCACATCCTATGCTTAATTAGCACCGTATTTTTCATCTTCTGGTCATAAACATGCCTGTATCTTCCCCCCAGCAACAAAAGCTCTCGTTGAGGTAGAATCCAGTCTTGCAATATCCCAACTTAATATCTGAAAGCCATTCTGTGATTATATTCAAAAATGCAGCATTGAGACCAATTGCAGCGCCTAAATGTTTTGCATCAGCATATTACCCCTCACCACATTTATACCATTGCGTACCTATAATAGTAACCACAATCCAAGCTTGCGCCGCATCATAAGATTCCCATAATTTATATCTCCAACCCGCATGTCCCCCTCTTTCAAAGAAGCCCGCGGTTTCTCTCTTTCGAACTTTCCTTCGTATTTGTTCTTTCGCCGCATCTTGAACCCAATCTTGAGAAGTGTCAACTTAGTTGTCGCAAACTGGATGAAAGAGGGGTATTACCTATAGTCGTGAAATCCTATTGAATTATAATTAGCGCAAAGCTTCCGGAGTCGGCAGTTTTAGTGCATAAGGTAGCATCATACCTCATAACGTTTGATTTCCTCAATTTCCTCATCTATCTGACGTTCTGCGACGTTCGGCACATTGGTAGCCTCGCCCTGTTCAGCACTTGAGACGGCAAAGGATAGACGATGAGAGAAAGAGGGACGTTGATGGAGGCGCGCTGATGGCACAGAGAAAGAAGATGATCGTGAGTTCATGGCCCCATTTGTACTGAAACCATTGTGCGGATGCTGTTAGGATATATAAGAGCTCGATGTTCGAGATGGCTTACTGAGGGCAAGCGGTATATGCGGTCGCTAGCGTCGGGTAAATGCTCTCGGTAGTCAGTTTTTATATCAGCGAAATAACAAGCGGAAATCGGCCACCATTTGAAAGAACGTTACCATTTCAGATCTCTTTTTAACATCGTATTAATTGATAAGAATTCCAATTTTCAATATGAAAAATATCCAAACTTCTATTTAGTCTTCTCAGATTCTAATATTTATTTTGAATTGACTGAATAGTTCAACATATAAGTGATATTAAGATAAACTCAAAAGATCAGTTCCCACCTGATTTTTCACTTGTGTGGAGGATCAATCTCGCTTTATGATCACTTTGTCTAGATTTTGACGCCTATAGATTAGTTGCATCTTTTCCTGAGATCACGTCGAGAAGATTGGATACCGATAGCTTTGAGTAGTCTCATCCTATGCAGATTAACATTTCGCTTCAAATACATCTTAAGGTTAATGTTCAATCTTGAGTTGAAATGCTACCATTTGATATTTCTACGTGCTTGCTAGCTATCGTAAATTCGCTTCTTCTTCTTGAACTTCTTACCGCATGTCACCTTAATTACAGGTCGTTCGTGCCACTCTTTGAAGTTGTGAGCTGCGCATGCTCTGTAGCTTGCTTCATCCGAAAGTGTCAAGTCTCTCAAACATTCTGGGTAATGCTTATCACCATTGACGCATTTATCTTCCGGGACCTGATCCTTTTCCAGTACTTTTTTCCGGCTAGCTCGACATATTCCCCGGGATCCTGAAGCTTCTCTGCTTTCCCCAATGACGTGGGATGGGCGTCTACACGCTTTATTTCCACAAAGCTTGTTCTTAGTGAAATTGCTACCACTCGAAATGTAGCTCGCTTCCAGAGCTAACAAGCCTTCCTTGGGTGGCATGCGATTGGAAATGAGCAAGACGACCACCTCATCCAGCATTAATTGCCACTTATGAGTCATTAAACAATGCAGGCAACCATATTTGAACTCGATTGTAGCAGATGCTATCGCTCCCTCTAGAATGCATTTTGTCGGGTCCGGAAATGCCTTGCTTTCTAGAATCAAAAGATTTTTGCGAATGGCGGCGAGAGTTAATTTCTCCTGAATACCTCTTCTGAAACACTCGCCATGATGGGGAGCAGATCTTTCTCCCGAAACCCTTATATGCGATTTGGATTTTTGGAAAATTTCCTCTGCCCATGCCATCTTTTTAACCCGCCACGCCTTTTCGTTCACGAGAGGTGAAAGGTTTGGTTCTTGCTCGTTTGTAGAATCGTAATGATAGCCATTCGAGGACCTTTCAATCAAACCATCATCCACAGAACCATTCTTTGCGGAAGCGTTCTCTGCAGCGAAGTTTTCTGTGGTACCGTTCTCTTCCTTTGGCTGGAAAGAATCACGAGTATTGACGTCGGCTCCATCATCATCATCGTCATCATCAGAGATTTCGATGACCTCCAGCTTGCGCTTGATACCGCTACTAGAACCACTTTTTTCCGGGTTAGTTGTGGGTTTTCTGACGTCAACTGCTTCTTCCTTCATAGCGGCTGTCATTGCTTTGCTTTCAGTATGGCTAAGTACCGTTGGCCTTGCAATGATGGTTCCTGTCTGTATTGTTGCTAGGTCCATGTTGCTTTCGCTTTCGCTCGAATTTGTGGCCCCCTGGGGTTTATCATCCTGACTATTATTGCTCATTCGAGCGTGCTGTCTTTCAGTCATCGTCGTCTTCTGTGTATGTGAGCTTGCGACACTCCTCATATTATGCCGCCACGACCATGCAACTTCTTTGCCTTTACTTGGGCGAGACTGAATATGCGCCGACGAACATGAAGTTGGAGCTTCCCTGGATTCAACAACACTTGTCGGCTTGTTTGATGGTAGCGGAGTTTTAGCTTCCTCGACTGCATTCGCAATAGTGGACCCCCTCTCTCCATTTTCCGCAACCTCCTTGCTTTGACTTTTACCTCCACCCGCCACTTCTTCTAAAGTGAAGTGCGTCTGTGTTGTGTCATTGATGATTTTCTCAGTACTTTTACTTGATGTGGCGGTCTCATGTACATCAGATTGAGCTGGAGTACCAGAACGGAACTTTACAGTAACACATGTTAGCTTCTTATTGAGCACACAATGAAGAAATTAGAACTTACTCTGGCAAGAACCTTCAAAGCTTTAATCCGGTCATTTTCTGCAATCCAAAGGGCAAATTCCAGAAGTCCCACTGCATTCCCTTTATCAGGTCGACTTTCGAACTAAGTTCATAATTAGTATAGTTGATGGTGAACGTTTTGAAAGTCTTATAGAATGCGTATATGCCTCGATCTGGGAAAAGTCCACAGCTAATCTGGACATCTCGAATCGTGTGTACACAGTGAATAGTCTCGACATGCCACCTCATTCAACGCTTTCAAATATCATACCGAATCACTCACCCTTAAAAGTACATCTGCAGCCTCCCAAATGGATCCATTCGTATGAAAGACAGCGAAACGAATCAGTTCATTGTCAAATCCCAACTCCGCAACATCTTCGACGGTCAACTGAGAAGCGTCTTGGGCAGGCTGCTCTGAGGCAGCTCTTTGTGCTAGAGGCTCACTTGCGCTTTTATTGAGGTCAGTCATGGCGAATTTGTTCTAATTGGATGGTCAAGATCAATTGAGAAAGTCAACTTGTCTTCTTGCTAGATACGTGGCGTGGATCTCTTGCGGAATAATTGTTCAGTGTGTTGTTGTATCTACTTCGACGAAGTGGGCGGAGGACTCGAGGCTGATTTTGGTTCAATAAGTTGAAAGGTTGAGGATGCGTAATGAGAGAAGGGTGGGGAAGAAGGTGGTTGAGGTTGGAGAAGCGAGAAAGGTGAACCAAATATGGAAAGGGGAGCGAGAAAAAGTGAATATCTGATTATAATTTAGCTATAGCGTTCTATCACTTATATCACTTCCACCGATATCGTATAGCATGATTAAAAATGTCGTTGCATGACTTAAAAGTCATATAAATTGTCGATTTATTGGATGTTTAGAATAAATATACAAGGGAAGCTTTATGCACCTCGCTTAACACAATAATCCTCGATACCATCCTCCATATTGTCCATATTGGGTGATGGTAGGCTACCATAGATAATCTTTTCCCACGTCATGATGCCCCTAATACCAAATAAACACACAACCACTCATGCTAACACCGCAGAAGACACAAGGCCTTGCCGTTGCCGGAAATGGAATATCGTAACCCATGCAGACTTCATAACAAAACTGAATAATAAAACTCGTAGCAGGAAGAAGGTGTTGTAATGCGCCGAAGACCAGCTTCGAAGTTCTTTTGAGTACAAGTGCACCGGAGGAGTGTTGTTTAACCTGAGTCGGGGCGATTTCGAATTAAAAGACTCTTCACCTAGTTCAAGCGTCAAGCAGATTGCTCAGTTGCCAGGCAAATTCCTAATGAAACTTCATTTGGTCTCGAAGTGAGTGATGATGCTGATAATTAGACCAAGCCAAGAGCAGAAACCGGGAATCATTCTACAGGATATGGTAGTTTCCATGTGACGCCTGACATGCGAGCTGGTGTACCAACAAGTTTGGAATGAGTACTTTCCTCTGTTGTTGGACCAGTAGGTAGACATGGAGGGTTATGAGGAAGACGACCAGTTCCACCTTGACAACAATAACTAAGTCTAGTCCAAGCCTTGACGCGACGTCCTCGACGTGATTCAATACCAGCTGTGTTCTCATCTAACAAGTGCGATGGACGGGCACAAGACTGGTTATCACAAATAGTATTGCGATAACTCCGATGGAACCACGAATTAACCTCGTCTATTGTGGGGGAACTTTTCCGTGCACCAATAGGGCCAAATTTTCGTAGAGAAATTTTCCATTTGTGCTTACCTTTAACACAAGTACATCCGTTGGTAAGCACTCTAATGTCTGGATGAGATCTGTCATGACCCTTTTTAATCAAACATGAATACTTGCTGGGGAAAAATTCTTTCTCAATATCCATGATATGCTGATGAATAAAACTCCAATTCTCGTCGATTTTTATCGCTTTTATGAAATAATCTTGGTCTTCAACCACTCTGGTCGACCGAGGTCCATGGCGTGGCCGAGCTGTAAGTGGTTTTTGGAGGTGTCGTAAAAGACTTTCTGCCCATTGATCGGGGGATTCGTCGGGGTCATCGTTAGTTCCCAGCTCAGCCATTCCTTCACCGGCCTGGTTATGAGCACACTCGAATAATGTTTTCTTTTTGTTAACTATGAAACATTATCGGCATGGTTTCCAAACGATACAGAGGTTGACGCACCTGACCTGCTGTTTTCGATAAGCTCTTGCAGCTTACCACCTTCATCATCATCATCAGCATAATGATCATCAGAGGAGTTATCGTCGAAGGGGTTATCAAGATCAGCACTAATACCACTGCCATCATCGTTATAATCATTGTTGCCAGCACCGACACCTTGATCATCAACGACATTCGATTCATTCCCAATGGGGTCGATTGTCTCGTCATTTTTTTCCGTCAACAAATCGTTCTCTACAGTTTCTCCAACTTTCACCTGAGTGTCCACGAGTGGTCCGTTAGATGTTGAATCGTTTGGTGAAACTCTGTGTGTGGAAGGATCCAGAGTTCTCTCTGTTTTGATACCATTGCCAGTCAGATAGACGATCTCCTTGTTGTGTTCCATTGGAACATTGGTTTTCACAGCCACTTCGCCACTCGCAAGAGCTTCCACGACAGACTCATTGAGTTTTGTTCTCTTCGGTACATTTCCTTGCGAGATAGAAGTACGGACATTCATCCTTTTTATAACACATCGAATAGGACTGGTGTGTGTTGCTGGTGGCTTTTGCTTGGCCGCGGGTTTTTGTCGAAACTAAAATCTTGTTAGCTGAAAGTTTGTAAGGATCAGTTGACGCTTGAGCAATAAAACATGCCTCAGCTATTGACTTCACGGCCCGGACGCGATTTTCACTTGATAAGCAAAGGGCAAGATTCAGAAGACTCGAGTTGACATTGAGTTGGTTTGGCCGAGACTCGAACTGTTTTCTATCTTAGCATCTCAAATTCAGAGCAAGATCAGGGGACCTAAGCTACAGACCTCTAGCAAATTGTCTACGGCGTCGAATAAATCATCATTTGAATGGTACACAGTAAAATCGACCAGTTCTCGATCGAACCCTAAGCTGTAGAGCGTTTCAATGGTCAAGTCACCATCTTTAGGAGAAGTCGCCATCTTGTGTTTAGGCATGGGTAGTTTTGGAAGGTCGGCGAGAGAGGTGTGGTGTGGTGAACTACAACGCCCAACAGAAGAAAGACGAGCCGACAAGCCTGGTGGATACTTTTGGAAGCTATCGAAATTGTTCAGTTGTTAGAAAAGGGAAGAAAGAGTGTCTCGACGCCTAGAATGCTTTTTTCTAAACAAACAAACACGCATGCAAAATCTAGTAGGCAAACGCTGGTAATAGGTTCTATTGGATATTAAATAACGTGTTATCACGTGAAGCTGCAGTTTTCCGCCCATCTAGGACTTTCTCCTCAATGTAACATGAAATCCTTGTGGGTCCACTTCTCCGTAGCCTTTCTCTTTGCTTTCTTTGCGAAACTAATAGGACGTCTGCTCTCGACTTTTCCGCGAACCAACATATTTCGGTACCTATCTTTCAACAAGTTACCCTCGGGTTTCAGTAACCTCAAAGATTCTTGCAACTCATCTGGTAGGACGAGCTCAAGATCCCTCTCTGGCAAAGAAATCTTTCCCAATTTTCTTCTTCGCAGTTCCATATCATCGCCTTCACTACTATCGTCTTCCACAACCATCAACGAGCGAGCCTTTTCTTTCTCCGCAAGAGCCTTGGCCAATTTCTTAATTTGTGCAGCTTGTTCCTCTTTCTGTTTGTTATGAGCAGCCATTTTAGCTTTCCTTTCCTCTTCCTTTCTCCTCTTTATCCTATTTCGCTGAGCTTGAGTTTTCCTCTCAGGCCTCTTAGCGTTCAAACGAACATCTTCTGCGCCACTCTCAAAACCTTCCCAAGCGGAATCTTCTTCCCACTCTGACATATCTGCTCGCGCTTCCGCAGCTTCTGCTTCGGCCGCAGATCTATTCGCTGCTTCTCGCTTTTTCTGTTCTAACTCAATAGCAGCCAATCGTTTTTTCTCCGCCGCAAGTTCCTTCTCTCCTTCAGTCGTTAATCTCTCTTCGTAATCTGTGAATACTGGGTTATAACTGTATCCTCCTTCCGGCTTTTTGACTGCAGGAATATCTTTTCCACTGGCTGCCAACGAGATTGGCTTTTGCTTCCATGAACTGGGGATTGTTGTCTTTTTTGCCTTCTCGAGAAATGAGAATCTTGGATCTTGTGTCGCTTCTTCTATGTCCTTCTGCTCGTCCCAAGGATCGAATGAAGCTTCCGTGACTTCAACCGTCTTCTCTTGATGTCCATCGGCAATTTTGCGTAGTCGAGTAAGCTCTTTGTGTGAGATATAACCGGTTCTTTGGCGCTTCAATTCGATAATTCCATCGGTAGTACCTTGTCCTGGGCGCTTCTTCATTGACACGGCTGGAACAGCAGAGCGTTGAGCAATGATTTCATCGGCTTTGAGTGGCTTGGAGGCTTTCAAGTATTTCTTCGGTATCGCAGCATCTCCAGCAGTATCCAAGGTGAAGAGATCAGCGGAATCCTTCTCAGCAATAACTCCACTGCAATTGAATTAGTGATACATCAATGATTGATTTACAGATGGTCTCTTACCCTGCAATCAATTCATCTCTAACTTCATCCAAACCTTCTTGGACTTCTGTAACATCGACATTCTTTCTCCAAGCCTTCTTTCCTTTCCTTGACTTTTGATTGTGTTGTTGAGGAGCATCTTTAGAGCCCGCAAGTGGTTTAAGGACAGGCATTTTGTTACTGTTGTGTTGCTGAGACTTTCGAAATTCTGGCGATTGCGAGAAAAATAAATTTGAGATTACGATAATTTTTCTGATAGCTACGGTAGCCTGTTCGAGCCAAAGGCCCAGCCTCGGCCGCCTCCAACAATTTACGGTCAGGCTATTGAAGCAAGCTTCTGAAAGTCGTCCTCCTTTGTTCAAAAGGCGATATCGAAGTAAATTTACGACTTTCAGAGATTCCCTGAAATTACCTTAATCAATTAATATAAACTTCTTGACCGTCTTCATATTCTGAAACTTCAAGATGGCTCAAGCAACTGGAACTTACAATAATCCCCTGAAGAAGTTCAAGTATGTTGTTTTCCGTCTTGTTTGATACCACATCACTAATTATGATTGCAGATTGGTCTTCCTTGGGGAGCAAAGCGGTATGAACTTCATGCGGTATTCTATATGGTTGACAAGTTAATAATGGATTGTAGTTGGCAAGACTTCTCTTATTACACGTTTCATGTACGACTCTTTCGACAACATGTACCAAGCAACGATTGGTATAGATTTCCTCTCTAAAGTGAGCATTATCCGAGCACCAAGTCCATAGCAATAAGTCTAATACTTTCTTCAGACTATGTACTTGGAAGACAGAACTGTGCGATTACAATTGTGGGATACTGCTGGACAAGAGAGATTTCGAAGTTTGATTCCTTCATACATTCGCGATTCTAGTGTAGCAGTGGTGGTTTATGATATTTCAAGTACGATATTACATTTGTCTTTCAAACCACACACTCTAATGTCTTGTTAGATCGGAAATCGTTCCAAAACACAAGGAAATGGGTGGACGACGTCAGAGGAGAACGAGGAAACGATGTCATTATTGTATTGGTTGGCAACAAGACAGATTTGAACGACAAGAGAGAAGTAACCACAAGCGAGGGTGAAGAGGAGGCAAAGAAGAACAACTTGATGTTCATTGAAACGAGTGCAAAACTGGGTCACAACGTGAAGACTTTATTCAGGAGGATAGCTCAGGCTTTGCCTGGGATGGAAGGCGCTGATAATGCAGCGACGCCGAACCAAAGTAAGTTTGAATGTGGCCAACGGCATCGGAGCGGCAGTTGCTAACCGTGGAAATAGTGATTGATGTTAACGTCAACCCAACTCCTGCAAGTCAAGAAGGATGTGCATGTTAAACGAGGAAAGTAATAATGGGAGTAATCAAATTCTTTTCGATGCTTGTCTTAATTGGGACTTTGAAAGGATTAGGAGCATAGCATTTCACAGCGTATTTATATGATATCGATAGCGTACATCTTTGGCGTACCTACTTAATGAGCTCTTGAAGTTATTGTAGACTAGGGGTAGAAAGCTAAGTGATCAGATTCTGGAATAAAAGAACACACTTTACCTCACTGAGTCTTCCCGTTACGAGTGCCCAAGGATGCATTACATGTCGAATCTACTGATCTGACAGTTTTAAAGCCTCTCGCAGGCAATCCCATGATTTCAATGATGAACGCGACCCTCTCCGAACGGATAGAAAAAGCTGAACACCAAAATTCCACCTCGCAATCTAAATTTGATATCAAAATAATCAAGTGATGTTTCTTTTGGGAATTTCTGAACCCAACAATCTTCCAAATAACGATTTTTCTTCTGAATTATACCGAAATTGAAAATGTAAAAATGGAATTTAATTCGATCTTAATTTAAGAACCACTTTCAAGCTTGCTGTTATGTTTGCGGATTTGCTATTCGGTCTTCTTGTCTATCGCGAGCCCCTTTAAGATTGTGCCGATCCAAATATAGGTAACGGCTTACATAAGCGACACCAATCCGAAGATCCGAAAAACCATCTTCCAAGTTATCAATCAGGAACGACTTTGTATCTTTTCTTTTGGCGCATTGTTGAATTATTCTACTTCTCGTCACAACACATTGACGAGTCAAACTTCTACACACCTATACAATTTCATGATGCTCTCCTTACCGCGATGGGTGCGGGTTCCTCGCCCCAGGGTATGTAGTCTCTATTTATCGATCTTTTGTCGTCCATGGCAGATAGAGCAATATTAATCAGTGAACAGACTTTCCTATATCTCATGACTTTACGTACTGGGACGGAGATGATTTCATTGTCAATGATCTTCAATAAAGTTACTGGTTTTTACGGTCTTCTCGCAGTGCTTGCCGGCTTGAAATTGTCGCCTTTACAACTTTCAATGTACATATATTCCGTCGCGGCTCTCGCACTTACCGCGTTCCTTATGCCTCACATCCGCAAACAAACACCGTTTCAATGCTTAGCCCTCGCATGGTTTTACTTGTTCGACACGATTATCAACACCGCCTTCACCACCGCATTCGCAGTAACATGGCTCCTAGCCGTAAGCGCCGATCAATCTAATAAGGGTATTCCAAGCGCCGCTCCAGGAGGTAGCACGATCGATGAGACGGCAGGCTTTACAAGCCCAAAATTCAATGTCAGCGCAGTTAACGTTATTGCCTCGCCTGCTTCGGGTGCTGGACAAGATGCGGTAGCATACGGAACTGCGGCTGGAGCAACTCTTGAGCAGAGTATTGGGATCGAGGAAAGCGTTCCTAGTATCATCGTCGTTGGAATTCTCACATTGATTCGAGTCTACTTTATTTTGGTAGTTATGGCATATGCACGACAAGTTTTGAGGCAGAACATGTACTCTGCCTCCTCAACAAAATTACATCTTAACACGGATGGTAGCACCGACGCTCGCGCAGAAAATCCCTTTGCGATAGGCTCGCCACAAGGGCAAGGTTGGAAGGGTAAACTTGGTAGACTTATGGTGAAGGTTGGAGAAGGATATTGGCTTGGTGGCCAAGTAGATGAAGCATGGGTAAAAGGTTTAGATGGACGATTCAAGACCCAAAGGACGTTCAATGGACCTCCAGGTACCATAGAAAGAGAAAGAAGAGCGAGAAGTGGAACAGGACCACCTGTTCCTGCCAAGGGTCTCGGCATTGGGAAGTTGTAAGACTATCTTCAATGTGATGATGGTCGTTTGGACAGTGAGGAATAGATATGATAGATGGATTTCTATTATGTTGGTACGATGATGTAAGCTGTATAGGAAAGCAATGGTGTAAACTGGAGGACGTCATTGGCATGCCATTCTGTTGATACATTTCAGAAGAGCTTGATGATCAATCTTTCGTAACCTCTAAGCTGGAAGAGGTTTTCATAGTACATATGGCGTTCTTTGGGTACATTGGTAGGGGGTGCTTGCAAGCAGTCAAACTTTTTTTGGTGGATTCTCGAATTGCTTATGGTCATGGAATAGGAAATCATTGATGACGGCAATTACTATTATATAATGATTTAGGAATTAATGCAAATTGATAGCTGCGTCCTGTGAAAACATCTCGTGTTCGGGTTCCAAGTCCAGTTCAACTTTCTTGCCACCAATATTGGCCTCATTTCGATGCTTTCAAAGCCCGAATCCAACGCGGCAACTAAGAACCATTCAAGCGTCAAACCAACAACGCTTCAAAACTACACCAGGCACAAAACAAGACATCAACATGGGCAAGACGGGCTTTACTCGGAAAGTGCCTTATACTAAAGTGAATAAAAGCATTTCGGGATTCTTCTCCCTGGTTAATTTTGATATTCTCACCATCAAATATTTTGATCAGCATCGATGGCGTGCTCAGTTGTGGCTGGTGTTTTCCTTCAAAGCCGTTTTAGATGACAAACGATACTTTTGTTGATTTCTAATTGGTCAATCACAGGTCCCTTTCTCCATGAACTTATGTCCCAAACCCTTCCATTCCTCACTATCCCCTCTGTTTACTACATACACTTGTTGACTATACCATAAATGACAATAAATCCACTGATTGCCGTTGGTCAAATACACTTGATAGCCTCGATAGCCTCGATAGCCTCCAGTATCTAAAGATATACCCTTGTATCATTCGCCGAATATCGCATCACATTAACGGCCCTAGGAGGAGGCACTTGATTAGGACGAGAGAAAAATATATTTGATCATGTCGTTCCTCTTCCGCAGTCTCGAGAACATTTCTAATACTTCATCTCATTCTCATTCTTCTAACAAAATGGCGACGAATTCAGGAAAGATTCGTACACCTGAAGAAGCTGGTATGTTCATACTCTCTGTGCTATCAGTTCTATCTATCAGTTCCACAACCCTGTTATGCGGCACCTTTCCCCTCCATTCACCCCCCCACTTCAAGAGATTCTAGCACTGATTTTATATTTACCATGAATAGTGGCAAGAATTGCATATTTGTCCAGCGATGTAATCGTTTCTGTACAGCCTGCTCATTCAATTGAGTCGGAGTTCTCTTCACACTTACACAGATATGCTGGGAGAAAGGATCTGAGTCTTGTTGCTGCAAATGAGAGTGGTGTTCCAGAGGTAAGTTATCCCAGGTTACATTCATCTAGTGTGAATTAAAGTATTAACGTGATATTCATCTAGTTACAAACGATTCGACACAACAATGATCCTTTATTATCAGTATTTACACCAATCCGGAATGGAAAACTTGTTACAGTCACTACAAGTTCCTCAATCCTCGTTTCCTCCGTACCCCACCTATACAGACTCGCCAACTTCCCAGTGGTCATTCACGTTTCACTACAACCTTCACAGTATCCAGATTACTCTTCGATAACTTCGATACGAAATTCTGGCTTCACATTTTTACAATCTGAGACATTGCAGGAGGCACAAGATATTGCTGTGACTGCACATGCTCTTGCTATTAAGTCAGGGAAAGGTGTCATTCATTTCTTTGATTCTAGATCGGCAGCCAGCGATGAGGATGTTGATTTCGAGGACCCCAATGTTGTCTCAAAGATTTTGAACATCGATTCCGTGAGAGTGTTTCAAAGTAGCAAGATTGGAGGTTTTAGCATATATGCCGATGATGGAAGAATTGCAACTATTTCCGAGAACGTTGCAACAGGCGTTACGTCCGGAGGGGAGAACAGTACTGAGTCTGCTGTACCAGGCCAGACAACCACTGAAGTACCATCTAAGGCTTCATCTGTAGGGTCCTCGAAATCTTCTTCAGTACGAGCAAGCAGTGTGGATAGCAGTGCTTCTTCTGCTACAACTGTTGATGCGCCAAATGCACGGGCTGTAAGCTCGGACGATATTTACAACTTTGTCTCTGGCATTTGGGATCAATTGAAGTTGATGGTTGGTAGAGAGTATACTCCTTTCCAATACACTGGTCCATCGAATGCTGAAAATGCCTTGTTCATTTTTGGATCAGATGTTGGATTATTTGGTCGAGCAATTGACGAAGGGACCGACGAAGTTTTTGCAAAAGCTGGTATCATTACTGCACGTTTGTATAGGCCATGGTTGGGCTCCAAATTAATTGAGGCGATCCCTAGATCTATCAAGAGAATCGCTGTTCTCGAGAAAATTAGAAGAAAGACAACCAAATGGGGACCTCTACTTTTAGATTTACTTACCACACTCAAATCGGGACCTGGAGGCGGTGTAGAAGTTATCGTCGGACACCAATTGGGATTTATTGAGCCCGATACAGTACGACAAGCACTTCGTGGTGTTGTACAAAATTTGGTTTCTGAGAAGCCGGTTCAGAACTTGGAGGTCGGGAATCCCGATGGACCTAATGAAGCTTCAAGCGGTTCTGCTTTAAGCCAACCAAAAGTCGAGTCTGCTTATATGAAGATCTTGGACCAGGTCTTCGGTAAGAGACTTCATTTAGCAAATCAAATTGATTCCCAAAATGCTGGAATCTCGTCCACTATTGCGTCAAATCCAGAATTTGGTTTTGGTTCCCTTTTAGCTAGAAAGGAGCATCGTCAAAGGTTTACCGAGGAAATTAAGGAGGCGGCCCAATCTAAAGAATTTATCACAGAAGCACCTAAATCATGGTTATCAAAATGGTCTGCAGGAGCCAGTGATGATTTAGCAGACGAAATCATTGCTCGCCTCGAAACAGATGGATCTGCGTTATCACGAAATTTACTGTCAAAGAAGGGATTATTCCGCAAGGAATCCCCTTGGCTTGTTGGCTCTGATGCTTGGGCGTACGACCTTGGAAACTCTGGTGTGCACCATGTCATTGCATCCGGTGAAAATGTCAACATGCTCATCATTGACTCCACACCATACTCTGAGCGCTCAGCCGCTGATGCCGAAAGAAGAAAGAAGGACATTGGTCTTTATGCCATGAACTTTGGTAACGCTTACGTTGCATCTGTTGCTGTATACAGTTCTTATACTCAAGTGCTACAAGCAATGATTGAGGCAGATCAATTCAATGGTCCATCTGTCGTCGTTGCTTACCTTCCATACTTCAAAGAGAATGATTCCCCTCTCACAGTTCTTCAAGAAACCAAGAAGGCAGTAGACCTCGGCTACTGGCCATTGTACAGATGGAACCCTGACAATGAAGAAAAGGGCGAAGTAAACTTCTCTCTGGATTCAGAGCGAATCAAGAAGGAACTCAAGGACTTCTTGGCTCGTGATAATCATCTTACCCAGTTGATGAAGAAGCATCCCCAATTCTCATCCAATCTTTCCGAAGATTATGGTACAGAAGTTCGTGCTTTACAGAAGAGAAAAGCCAAGGATGCATACAATGAGCTTCTTGAGGGTATGCTCGGTGCACCCCTGACTATTCTCTTTGCTTCGGACAATGGCAACGCTGAATCTCTCTCAAAGAGATTGGGTAACAGAGGTAAAGCTCGTGGTTTGAAGACAATCGTCATGGCTATGGAGGATTATCCCATCGAGGATCTTCCCACTGAAGAAAACATTGTCTTCTTGACGAGTACTGCTGGTCAAGGAGAATTCCCACAGAATGGTCATGCATTCTGGGAAGCCATTAAAGACAACACCGACTTGGATCTTGCATCAGTCAATTACTCTGTATTCGCTCTCGGAGATAGTCATTACTGGCCTCGCAAAGAAGATAAACACTACTACAACAAGCCAGGAAAGGACCTCGATCGCGTCTTGGCAAATCTCGGTGGAAAGCGTCTTGCTGATGTTGGACTGGGTGATGATCAGGATCCAGATGGATACCAAACTGGTTATCAAAACTGGGAACCCCTCATTTGGCAATCTCTCGGAGTCGACAAAGTTGAAGGTCTTGAGCCTGAAGCTCCACCGATCACTAACGAGGACATTAAGATCGAGTCCAATTACCTCCGTGGTACCATTGAAGAAGGATTAAAGGACATGTCAACTATGGCTATCTCTGCCGCTGATCAACAATTGACCAAGTTCCACGGTACATATATGCAAGATGACCGTGATCTTCGGGATGAACGCAAGGCACAAGGTCTCGAGCCTGCTTATTCTTTCATGGTTCGTTGTAGACTGGCTGGTGGTGTTGCCACTCCAAAGCAATGGATTCAAATGGATGATGTAAGCAACGAATTCGGAAACGAGACCATGAAACTTACCACCCGTCAAACGTTCCAATTTCACGGTGTCATTAAAACCAAGCTCAAGGGAGCCATGCGTGGTATTAACAAATCTTTGATGACCACCATCGCTGCTTGTGGTGATGTCAATCGTAACGTCATGTGCAGTAGTTTGCCAACTGGTTCAAAATACCATAAGCAAGTTCATGCCATTTCTAAGAAGATTTCTGATCATCTTTTACCATCTACAACTGCTTATCACGAAATTTGGATCAAGGACGAAGATGATAAGAAGGTTCAAGTAGCTGGCGAAGCTGTTCAGGATTACGAGCCTCTCTACGGTCCTACTTATTTGCCAAGAAAGTTTAAGATCACCATTGCCATCCCACCACACAACGATACTGATGTATATGCTCACGATGTTGGTCTTATCGCTATCAAGGGTGAAGATGGTAACTTGGCAGGATTCAATCTTCTCGTCGGTGGTGGTATGGGTGTTACACACAACAACAAGAAAACATATCCTCGAACTGGAAGCAACCTTGGATATGTTTCCAAGGAACAAGCTCACATTGCTTGTGAGAAAGTCATGCTTGTTCAGCGTGATCATGGTGATCGCAAGAACCGAAAACATGCTCGTCTCAAGTACACTGTTGATGATATGGGTGTCGATGTTTTCAAGGGCAAGGTCGAAGAATTATGGGGCCAGAAGTTCGAGAAGGCTAGGCCATTCAAATTCCAAAGCAACATCGACATATTCGGCTGGGTTAAGGATGAGACCGGATTAAACCACTTCACTCTATTCATCGAAAACGGTCGTATTGAAGACACTGCCGACTTCCCAATGAAGACTGGTCTTCGAGAAGTTGCTAAGGTTCACAAGGGTGAATTCAGATTGACTGGTAATCAACATTTAATCCTCAGCAACGTTGCCGATGAAGACCTTCCAATGATGAAAGAGATGTTGGCCAAGTACAAGCTCGATAATGTTTCTTTCTCCGGAATGCGTCTTTCCTCCTCCGCCTGTGTTGCTTTCCCAACATGTGGTCTTGCCATGGCTGAGTCTGAACGTTATCTCCCACAACTAATCACCAAACTTGAAGGCGTCATTGAAGAAAATGGCATGCGTCAAGATTCTATTGTTATGCGTATGACAGGATGTCCCAACGGATGCGCTAGACCTTGGTTAGCAGAGGTTGCTTTCGTGGGTAAAGCCTATGGTGCATATAACATGTATCTTGGAGGTGGATATCACGGTCAACGTCTCAACAAACTCTACAGAAGCAGTATCAAAGAAGAGGAAATTTTGGAGATTATGAAACCATTATTGAAGAGATACTCGTTGGAGAGAGAGGAGGGCGAGCACTTTGGAGATTTCTGCATTAGAATTGGTATGATCAAAGAGACAACTGAGGGAAAGACTTTCCATGATGATGTGAGTACTTCTGTTCCCTAACACATGACTGAGATTTGTCCTAACGATAATAATAGGTCGCCGAGGAGGAATCTGACGAAGAATGAAGATATGATTGATTGAATAAATTCCAATAGAATAGTCCTTTCTACACTGCACGTGCGCATGGCGTTTCAATGGGTTTAAAATTACCAAATGATTTCTGTTGCTCTTCTTTTCTTGTTCATATCTTCACTGATATGCTATGAATGTATTTCAAACAAAGTTTGGCATTCAACTGCACATCCGATGGGGTTGGTTAGTTTTCTCAATCTGTACATATTTGCGTCACTGGCATCATTGTCTTCTTAGATTCAAAATAAAATGTACATTACAAAATTCAGGAAGATATTTGACATCTAAATTGTCTTTTCATACTTTATGATGCCGTCACAGTCGAGTACAAGTCAAAGTCAAGGAGTCGAACATTGAGTGGATTTTATCATGACTTGGAGATGAGCTTAGTCTGAATCTGTTGAATTACCTAGGAATGACATTGATGAACTGAGCTTGGCACATTCATGGGTTCAAGCAGAAAGAAGGGCCAAACGGATCTCTATATGTCATCTGGTGTAATGTAAAGTCGTTTGCTATGGATACTAGGTTTTTCCTCGTGTCTGAAATGCATGTTGATACTAGGAACTGCTTTCCGTGGCAGCAAGATATGAATTAAAAGTTACTTACTGGATTTGGTGATGCTGGTATAAGTTGTATCACTTCTATGCAGCTCAGCTTTTGCGATGAAGTAGATTGGGTATGTTTGGTTGAGAAATTTGTGTAAAATTTCAGTATGTATCGTGCTTATAGAGTACAATCATCAGTTATTGACTTGAAGAAGATGTGCTAGTCTCTTCTAAAGTCTCACAAGCAATATCTTCGTTGTTTTTTCAAGAATCTAATGCAAGATTGCCTAACTTCCACCCATCATATTTTATTGGGCTCTCTTTCACATGTTGTGCCCAGATTAATGTATGAAACAGCGCGAGTAGTATTACGATTACACAACAGAGGAAGGAACTAGGTCGCACCTACCATTCCGATATAACTTCTCGCATCGAATGGGATCGCCTCAATTTGATAGATACATTGAATTTGAATAACAGGTAGGTACGATGGAAGCTAAAAGTCTAGTTTTGTACTCCTTCACTAGAGTCGAGGGTCCTTCTTTGCGATGCCAATTCTTTTTTTCCCTACAACTACCAAAAACCTCTCGTCGACAAAACTTTTTCTTTCCACAAGCTCTCATTTTCTTCCAATCCTTCAATTTCAATTGATGTTCTTGATACACATTGTAAATCGTACATTCTCTGTCATACTATCTTGATACTTCCCTGCAAAATCTTCCTCCTACTTCATTGTCACTTTCCATTCGCAAAACCACACAAAGTTTCTATAGCAATCATTCATTTCGTTTAACCATATCCGAATCTCCAGTGTAATATAACGAGTTACCAAGGTGCATACACAAACAATGACTACACCATCTGCGCTGGCAGATTCTGTCGGTGACCCTCAGGTCGATGCTGAGAATACTATTGCAGTGGCGTCTGGATATGTTCAACCTCAGCATAGGAAATTCCACGATTCTTCAGTCACTTTTGAGGAATATCATTACTATGCCGGTCTCGCACGCGCAGAAGAGGATGCTAGCACTAACAATGATATTGGCGATACTACTTTGTTTTCTCTTATCGTTCCACCCAAGAATTTAAAGGGTCAAGCACCGGTCAATTCTGCACCTGTGGCGGAGAAGTCGAATGAGGTAAATGCTGAGAATGGAGCTGAAAATATAGCTACCGAGAGAAATTTACATGACATGTCCCATGGTGATCGCTCGACGATTACGAATGATGAGTGGACAAATGCTAGTAGGGCTTTGAGAACGGCTACTTGGTCTTCAGTTTTTTATCTGATTACTACAGATATTTTGGGTCCTTTTGGTGTTCCGTAAGTGATTGAATGGCTGCTCTTTTGATAAACAATCAGCTAATACTTTACTTGCTAGGTTTGCCTTGGGAACTCTAGGTTGGGGACCTGGTATCGCACTTTATACTGTATTTGGAGGATTGGCTGTGTAGTAAGATATGTTTGATATCTGTACTTGAATCACACACTAACAAATACTAGTGGTGGATTCCTTTTATACTACATGTTCCTCGGACTCGATTCCCATCAATATCCATTGAGAACGTATGGAGATATAGCTTTCCGAGTTTATGGAGCACCTGTTCGACATGCAGTCAACATCCTTCAATCTATCCAACTGCTCTTCAATGTTGGAGTGATTGTTGTTGGCAATGGGCAGGTGAGAATTTCTTCACTTGATGGACTTTCTACCATTTTTTGATGTCTTTCAGTATTCTAACTCAATTATAGGCACTTTCTCAGGTCTCGAAGTTCAAACTATGTTACGCAGTCTGCTGTCTTGTATTCGCGCTTGCTGGCTTTTTCCTTGGTCAAGTTCGCACTCTACAAAAGTTTGGTTGGTTAGCCAATGCCGCCATCTGGATGAACGTTTTCATCATTGTGTGTTCAATGGTTGTCATTTCACATAGTGCGCCAAATTACTTAGCGGTAAATGCTGCTGCTGGAACTGCACTTGGTGGTGCACTCGTCACCCCAGATGATACTGGTAACTTTCCACCCGTTGCAACATTTGGCAATCTCCCTCCTTCAACAGCTGGTTTCACTGGTGCCGTGAATGGACTCATGCAAGCCGTTTATGCATATGGAGGAGCTATGTTATTCACAGAATTCATGTCGGAGATGCGCAAGCCCCGTGACTTTTGGAAGGGTATGATTTGTGCTCAAGCATTCATCTATATTCTCTACATGATCTACGGATGCTTCATCTATGGCTATCAAGGTCAATATGCTGTCAATCCTTCCTTTCAAGGTGTATCCCCCTATGCGTGGCAAACTGTCAACAACATTATTGCGTTCATGTCAGCTCTTATTGCAGCTGGCTTATACGGTAATATCGGTATCAAAGTCCTATATAATAACGTATTGATGGATTTCTTTGGTGCACCACCTCTCAGCTCACATAGAGGGAAATTGTTTTGGATGGGCATTGTTCCAGTTTATTGGTCAATCGCTTATATTGTTTCTGCCGCCATACCAAATTTCTTCGGTCTCTCGTCTCTTGTCGCAGCCCTCTGCATTCTACAATTCACCTACACATTTCCGCCTTTCCTCTACTTAGGCTACTGCATCCGAGTTGATGCGATTCTCGACACTGAAGGCTTCAATCCCGCCACCGGTCAAGTCACTCTTACAGACACTGGATTTAAAAGAATCCTGCGTGGCTTCAAGAAGAGATTTATCTTGAACATCTGGAATATCATTTACTTCTGTGGTGCATTGTTGACGGCTGCTTTGGGCGCGTATAGTGCTATTGAAGCATTGATTGCGGCCTTCAAGGAGCCTAAAATCACGGCTTTTACGTGCAGAAGCCCAGTGAATGCTGGATAGGGGAAGTTGAAGAAACAAGAATCTGATTTCCTTTAGAAGATTGAGATGTCCGAATGCCGGATCATGCTGGGGAGTTATGCAACATATGAAGTGATTCAAAGGATGCGAGGAAATCGAAAGTCCACCTAGCTAAACTAAGAGACGTATTTTGGGGTAGTTTTGGTCCGCTGTTTGTAGTATTACGGGTGAGGTGGATTACTAATTGTGTATGAGAAATATGTTACATATGGCTGGCCAAGGGTGGACAAATTTCAAAGGAATATCTATATACTTCACAAGGTATTGTATTCGCTTAACTGTACAATATCAAAGGAAAATGATGGGGAGGTTGATATCAATGCACTTGTATTAAAATATCTTAGCTACATAAATATTTATATTTGGACGTATAGGAACATCTTAAACAAGTATGATAGATATTCTCGAGATTTGCAAATAAAATAGGTAAGCGTAAATCATACAGATGATTATAGGAATACAAGGCATAGTGATGACGAATGGGAAGAATGTGGACTTCAAGGGTGTTTGAAATTGTGAGCAACAGCTAGTGATATATATTACTTTCTAAATGTAGGTAGATAGTAGTATGATAGCAATAGCAGTAGTAATAAATATCTAGCTCGCATTCTAGATTCGAGATTCTAGTCTAGCTGTCTTGCTTTGCTTGGTGGGTAGGGGTAGGTTGAGATTTGGATGTATATGATGTGTGTAATATAATATGATAGATGGATTTTGGGAAGATAGGAAGATGGGGAGATGGGGAAGAGGGGATTCTTTGGATGGGATGGGATGGTTATTCTCGGGGGAGGGAGGGAGGGAGGGAAAAGTGAAAAGAAGGAAGGAAGAAGGAAGGAAGGAAGGCGAATATGGAGGATATGGAGGATATGGAGGATATGGAGGATATGGAGGATATAGAGAATATAAAGAATATAAAGGATATAGAGGATATAAAGAATATAAAAAATATAAAGAATATAGAGAATATAAAGGATATAAAGGATATAGAGAATATAGAGAATATAGAGAATATAGAGAATATAGAGAATATAAAGAATATAAAGGATATAGAGGATATAAAGAGATATCTTTTTAAATAAAGGAAGGAAAAGAATTACAAGGGATGTAATGAGGTGTATGTGATATGTATGTGTTTATCATGGTTTATTGAGATGTGTGAGATTGAATTGAAAATGAAGAATTTTTTTTTTCTAAATTTTCAAAGATACGTTAGGTTAGGAGTAATAAAATAGTATCTCTAATATTATATTTGCTCTGAAATATTGCAGTTACATTATACATATGAGATCGAAGATATATCACGCTCAAAATTGCGTTGGGTAAATACGATATTAGGTTTAATACATCTGATATGATATTATTATTACTTATTCATCTACTTATTTACTACATTCACCCTCACGCCTTCCCAGCAGCAACCTCCTTATGGCCTTTCACCAAACCCTCTTTCTGAGCCTCCTGATCTACAATAAACGGAATCTCCTCTTTCAAGCTCCGCCCGGTAGGATTCCAGGCCAGATACTTCCGCGCTCTCTTGGCGAAACCCTTGGAATTCAATCCCCAGGAAATCGCTTCGAATCCTGCCAACTCCTTCGCTTCATCCACATCCATCACGGCGACTTCTTTCGTTTTGATGAGTCCTTTGGCGAATGCGACCGCGCCGACTTGTTGGGAGAGTTCGCCCCAGACGTGGTGACCGTTTTCGGCGAGGAAATATCCTTTCTCGTTCCAGAGTTCCGCGTCCTCGGAAGATTGGGAGTCGGGGACTGCGCGCTCGGCGAGCAGGAGGAAGAGATTGCTGAGATCGTGCACGTGCACGTTATCCCACTCGGTGAGACCCTTGCCGAGTTGGGGGGCCTGGCTCTTTTGGAGGGTGATGCGGACGAGGTTGTAGACTTGTCTGCTGCGCTGGTTGCCGGGGCCGCGGCCAGGGCCGTAGATGGTGGGGGGACAGACGATGGCGGTTTTCACCGAGGGGGAGCCCGCGGACAGGACGAGCTTGTCGATGTCGCGGTGGAAGGCGGAGTCGGGGAGACTGGTGAGTTGAGAGACGCCTTCGAGATCGTTGTAGGGGGGTTGGGAGGGGGCTTCGCCGTAGGTTTGCGTTTCCATGTCTTTCCAGCAGAGGATGCCGGTGCCGGAGAGGTGGAGCCAGTAGCCTGGGTTTGAGGGGGTGTGACCTTTTGCGAGGCCGGTGGCGATGGCTTTTGCGGCTATTTCGTGGTCGGAGGAGTCGGCTGTGTCTGTTTGTGTGGGATTTTGTTAGTGGTTTTTTGGATTCTGTTTTTTGTAGATGGGGTGGGATGGGATGGGACAGGATGGGAGTTTGGTTCTAATTCATATCAGATAGAATAGCTAGGATAGAAGAGAATATAAAGGGACAAAAAAAACATACGTAAAACTACATCTGCCTTTGCAGCTTCCTCTTCAATAATAGATGCATCTTCCAAAGTACCATATACTAAATGGACTTTTGGGAAGGCGGCGGCGACAGGAGCACCTCGATCAGAGTTGCGGACGAGAGCTGTGAATTCCCAATCTGGGTGGGCGTTGTAGAGTGTGTAGAGGGCATCGCCTCCAGTGTAGCCTGTGGTTCCTGTGCTTTTGAGAGGTGAGTTTGGGACTTTTTTCTTGGTGGTGATGGTAGTATTGGTGGTAGTGGGATGGACGAGATGGGATGGGTAGCTTACATGAATATTTTGGGCGCCATTGTTTTGATATTGTCGATTTGCTGTGGTATTATTTTGTGGGATGATAAACAAGAAGTTCAATGGAATTGATATAAGTATAAGAAATCAAATCGAATAGAAATATCAGAAAAGTAACTGGGGAATGTATAAATATTGAACTCTTTGGTCCTGTCATTGAAAACATTATGGGGTCGTAATGACGTAAGATACTTTTGATATTTATAAGCAAGCAAAGCAATCGAGGGGTAAATATTGAAAATGTCGATGTTTTCGATGTTTTCTTCTTAAGAATTTACCCATCGACTTTGATTACCCAGGTATGAAGAGTGATTGCGTGTTGGTTGTATGCAATCTGATAGTACTACTACCAGCTTTACTACCAGCTTTACATATAAGAGGTTTTGACCTTCCCTCCTGGACCTCTCTTCATTCATTGTTACTTATGGATGAATGTTTCCACTCATCTTTAGAGAAGCAATTTCATTGAATCGTTTTGATCATTGCATACCTAGGGATACTTTGCCTACTCTTAGTTGCCATGTTGATTGAAACCTACGCTCGTAGATATAATTGTGGTGTATGGCAGGATTTCAACTTGAGATCCTTGAGATAAGTAGAGGTGGCGTTTGGATAGATATCGAGTTTCTAGAACCGATTAGAGGTACTAGGAGGATAGATAGATACCTTGACTTGAGTATCTCAGATACTACTTGTGAAAGTATCATTTGAATAGATACCTTGAGTACCTTGAGATAAATAGAGATGGCGTTTGAATAAATATCGAGTTTCTAGAACCAATTAGAGGTATTAGAAAGATAGATAGATACCTTGACTTAAGTATTTCAGATACTACTTGTAAAAATATTATTTGAATAGATACCTTAAATACCTTGAAATAACTAAAGGTTCTATTTCAATAGATATCTTGAGTATCTCAAATAAAGTAAAGATATTAGGAGAATAGATAGATACCTTGACTTGAGTACTTTATAAGAATTAAAGGAACCGTTTCGTTAGATACCCTGAGTACCTTAAGTACCTCGAAATAACTAGATGTATCATTTCAATAGATGCTTCAAATCTAGATAGCGAGATATATTTACTATGTAGTATGACACATGGACCGGCTCGACCGGATATATATATTTACTGATCTCCGGAATTTCGGATGAGGAAAACAGTCCGTCAATGGTATGGATCTTGTATTATATTTTCATGCAAACAAGACGACTGGAGAGTGAGGGGAGGGTCGATATAAAGGATAATATAAATGTCAATATAATCCTTACTCGAATCCACAAAATCCTAATTACCCTTATGGTCCTTAGCTTGAGGTATCAGAAGTCATTACTCAGAATTGAGATGAAATCTTGGACGATTCGATGTGATCCTTGAATATACTACATATGGTAATCTAAACCCTCCCAAATTGTGTGTGTAAAGGTTCCAAGGTTACCTTTGATTAGGTAATGTTGTACTCTCCAAGGTTGTTTGACTGTTTGACTGTTTCACTGACCACGACAGAAATAAGCTTCTCATCCTTTTGTGTATACCTACCTAGTATCATTGGTTGCCCAGGTAGTGAACAGGTGGTGAACAGGTGGTGAACAATCATTTTGATTCTTGTTTCAGACTTTGAATTTACTTCCTAATTCATTCCCATACTGAAATTGATTCCATATCACTCAATACCAGATGCTCGATTGCTTAATAGTTGAACACCTAAAACATCCAACATCTACTCGGTATCTACGGAATACGCAAACCTATACTATAATATGAATCTTCAACCCTTCTCCTTTCCTTCTTCTACTCACTTACCAATCGAATCAATTCAGGAACCAACTTCATCCTCGGCCGGGGGTAAATGATATAAACAGATCTTCCTCTCTTGGCTCCTTTTCACGGTCCGACTCGCTCGCAGAAGCAATCCACCCCCAATCAATCCAACTTCTGCGAGTCAAACGGACACTCCTACTTAACCTTTCATCAGGACAAAGCCAACTTTACCAACCTATCAATCAACCATTAACGCCATCTATTAATAAGATGGAAGATGTTAGATGGAAGATGTTAGATGGAAGATGGAAGATGGAAGATGTAACATGTAACATGTAACATGTAACATGACTGCGGAACATTCATTGCCTAGATCGCTGTCTACCTACCTAGTTACTTTGACCTTCTTCATAACCATCTAATGTCCATCCATCCATCCCATCCCATGCATCATCTTCCCTACCTTGTTTCATGTTTCAACCTCCCCTCCCCCTCCCCGCCCCCGGATAATTATCCTCACACAACATAATCCATAATCTTCATCACCCACCGAGCCACCCCATCCTTCATAGGTAAGGTTAAATGATTCTCAATTCAGAAATAAATCATCATCAAGCAAGGATTCATAAATATAAGCTTAAAATTCTTTAACCATCTTTCCATCTTTCCATCTTTCCATCTTTTGACTCACATTTTTATTATTTTTAGGTAAATATATTCCGTCACATGACCAACAATCAATCAAAATAACCACACCACACCAACCTCAACCTCACTCATATGGATCCATATACCCAAGTAATCATTCACCACTTCTGAGATCCTCATTGCCAAGTGACTGATTCCCCGCCCTTCATCTATTAAACATTCATTCACATACACAAGGTACATAAGTAGTCATTCATAAATCTTTCCCTCAAGATGGGGGTATTACTCAATCTTCTACTTTATCAATTTTCTTTTCTTTCGACCTTTTCTTCTCCTTTTTCTTCTCCTTTCTCTTCTCCTTTCTCTTCTACTTTCTCTTCTTCCATTTCTTCCCTCTTCCTCTTCAGTACACATTGCCTGAAACAAACTTACTCATATTTCATCATGCGTTTCCATCCCAGAGATGTCTTTGTTAATGGTACTATTACCGCAAATCTCTTCGTTTCCTCATACATTGGTACCATCAGTACCTTACAATTATCGAAATCTTTAAATGGTTCATATGCTCTCAATACCTTGTCCGTCAATAACGTCACAACAGATAATCCTTCGTGGTTACATAAAGATCCCAAAAATGGTATCTTGTATTGTTTAAACGAAGGTTTAACCGTCAGCAATGGAAGTATCTCAAGCTTCAGCATTGCTGCTGATGGTACCTTGAGTTTATTGGGCAATGGTTTGACCATCAGTGGTCCGGTTAGTTCGGTTCTTTTCAATGAAGGAAAAGCCATGGCGGCTGCTCATTAGTAGGTGTTATATTTATATTCTCATTCAGATTTTTCTCCCATAGAGATCAACACATCAAACTAACAAACAACAGCAATGGTGCCTCTCTCACCACCCACAATATTCAAGCAGATGGAACTCTCTCCCCCCTCCAAACCATCACCTTCACCATGCCCGGCCCGGGACCCGATCCCCTCAAGAGACAACTAACCCCGCATCCCCACGAAGCACTCCTGGACCCCACCGAGAAATACATCATCGTCCCAGATCTCGGCGCCGATCTCGTCCGCGTTTTCTCCATCGACCCCGCTACCGCTCTCCTAACAGAACTCGCTCCCTACACGGCTCCTCCGGCTAGTGGTCCCCGTCACGGTGTCTTTCACGTGACGGATTGTGGTGACACTTACTTCTATCTGGTTTCGGAATTGGCCAATACGGTGTCGAGTTTCAAGGTGACATATGGAGAGGGCTCCGAGGGATTGACTTTTACCAATATTGATAGTCATGGTATTTATGGTGATAAGAAGACACCTGAGGGAGCGGCTGCTGCGGAATGTCTTTTGACTGTAAGTTTCTTCAAGTTTTTATCATCTTTCATTTGTAAAGAGATAAAAATATCCGGTAAAATTCTGAGTACACACTAACGTCCCTAGCCCGACGGAAAACACATCCTCACCTCCTCCCGCAACGCCACCATTCTCTCTCTCCCTCAACCCCCCACCCACCCTCTCAACAGCACCGCTCTGCCCTCCGACACCCTCCAAACCTGGAGTATCAACACCGCCTCCAATGGTACTTATGGCGGTCTCTCTTTCTCGCAACTCTCTCCCTCGGGTGGCATCTACCCGCGTCAAATGTCGATGAATAAAGCTGGAACGCTTGTGGCGGTCGCCCTGCAACAAAGCGCGAGAGTGGTAATTGTAAAGCGTGATGCGAAGACGGGATTGTTTGGAGATTTTGTGGCGGATGTGCAAGTGGGTGATTTTGAGGGGGTGGCGGGGTTGAATGGCCAGGTCACGAGTGTAATTTGGGATGAGGTGGAGGAGATTTTTTAGGTTGGGGTTCGGGTTCCGGATGGGTTGGGTGGGGAGGAGGATTGAGAAAGGAAATGGACGTCGGATGATGTGATGTTCATACCGGTTTTTGAATATTCATCAACTTCGTACTACTCCTATCACGGGGATGAAGAGAGAACAGCGGAAGTTCACTTTGTTTATCGATGATATCACATTCATCACATCATACAACTCATTAACCTTAGCGACAAAGCATCCACGAATAAACGAGTAGCGATACCCATTCATCCATGTACACATACATCATACATCATACATCCATTCAGTTTTCGAGCGAGCTATGAGTTTCCCTAGATAGATACCTAGATACATGCATTCAGATATTCAAATATTCAGATATTCAAATCATTAGACTAGATTAAATTAAATCAAATCAAATAAATCATTGTCTTCTTGAATATTTGGAGGGAGTAAAGTGAGTGACTAGGTAAGTAACTGTATAAATAACTTAACTTGATATCTTGATTTCTTTACTCTACTTTATTTCTCTATTTCTCTACTTCTCTACTCTATATCATATCATATCGTATTATACACCAATCTCTAAAACGCATAATTAGTAACGAGTAAGTCTTCACGATGATACTCATATTCATATTCATATTCATATTCATATTCAAATTAGCTAATGTTTTTAATATTTATATATAGGTATTTAGATATATATACATTCAATCTAACCTTGCGAAACTGGAAACTGGAAACTGGAAACTGGAAACTGGAAACTGGAATCAGAAAATAAATTTAGATAGAAAATAGAAAATAGAAAATAGAAAATAGAAAATAGAAAATAGAAAATAGAAAATAGAAAATAGAAAATAGAAAATAGAAAAATAGAAATACAGATAGAAATACAAATTAGAGAGAGAAAAACACATATTAATAATTAATATAAAAGTAAAAGTACAAAGCAAAAGAAAAGCAAAAGTAGTAGAAAAACAAAAATAGAAGCGAAAATAGATAGTAGAAGCAAGTAGAAGCGAAAATAGAAGAATATTATTCGAATTCGAGGTAGATAAATCCCGATTGGATTTAGAAAATATAGGGTATTAAGATCTGAATCTGGAGAAGGAGAAGGAGAAGAGGAAGAGAAGTAATGAAAGTAATAAAACTATATATCTTTCTATATACCCTCTCTTTACCTCTCTATATATCTTTTTTTAATATATTTCCTTTTTATTTCTATATCTCTTTATCTCTTTATCTCTCTATTTCTTTACCTCTCTACCTCTCTACCTCTCTACCTCTCTACCTCTCTACCTCCCTTTATACCCATACATACCCACACACCATCACCATCACCATCACCATCACCATCACCATCCTAAATCTATCTTCCCAAGCAAAAACGCACGCATATACACAAACCAGCCAGAAGAAGAGAAGTAGAATAATTACCTACTTTCATAACTCTCTACTTTCATAATTCCCCACTTCCATAATTCCCTACTTCCATACCCCCTAAAAAGTTTTCCAAAAGAGGAAAAAAAAAGAATAAAAGAAATAATATATTTCTTTCTACTCAAGTACCATATATATAATACTCAAGTATTTAGATACCTAGGTAATTAGATACTATACCAACTATACTCATTACCCAAGTGCCCTATCTACCTACCGATCTATCAACCTATCTATCTACCAACCTATCTACCTACTGATCTACCTATCTACCGACCTACCTACCTATCTATCTACACAAACAACCAACCAACCAAAAAAACTCCACCAACTCAAATCATTTCATTTCATTTCATTTCATCTCATTTCAATCCACACAAAAAACTTCCAATATCAATTATTCTAGAATCTAGACTCTTTTTCCTCCCCTCCATTTTCCCATTCTTCCTTATAACGCTTTTAGAATTATTCTAGCTAATCAGTACCCGTACTGCGTGAAGAGAAATTCGGATCCGTCCTCCAACTATCCTATCCTATCCTATAATACAAATCGAATCCACCACCTGCCACCTTTCCAAGTACCTCTTCCCTAATAATCTCTCGGTAGACGAATTTACCAATTCATCAAATCTATTTAAGCATTAGCCATCAAAATCGTTCACTCCCCTCTATCTCTATCTCAATCTCAATCAAAACATACCTCTTCCGAAAAGTGTTCTCTTCGCCCAATCCATCGCCAACAAACATCTCGTTCTAAAGCTCACACTCTGTGCAAAATAGACACTTCTCCAAGCATATACCGCCCAGAGTCCTCCGGCAAAACTCCATCCTCCTCCAAGATCAAAGACGGCCGAATTACCAACATAAGCCAAACTACCCAAGTGATGATATTCAAATGCTTTGTAGACAGCTTCATCCAAATCTCCATCACGCATATCATTAACTCTCATTCCTGGTTCTGCTCGTGCCATTTTATTGAATTTGTGTCCTAGATATTGACCTTGTTGATGAGCTCTTTGGGCGGTGGCAGGAAGCGATGTAAGCTTGCTATCGATTTGCATGAGGAGTGCTCTTAATTCGCCAAAATCGAGAGTACCGGATTGATCTTTATCGAATTCTTGGAAAAGTTTATCCACACGTTTGAGATGATCTGCAGCTTGAGGAAACCTCTTTCGGACTCTTTGTGCAACGTCTCGCCAATCGCGGAATGTGAGTTGGACTTTCTCAGGATCTTGACCTTTTTCCCACGCGAGAGTTCGGAGGAAAGTAACCAAGTGATCAGCAACGTTGTTTTGAACGGTTGCGCAGTCACCAATTGCATAGACGTCTCCTAATGGTGTACCATTTAGACGAAGATGTGTATCGGTCTCTAAAGCATGACGATTGGTTTGGGAGGAGCCAAGCGCTGCAGCGATTCTTTGACAGAATTGGGTTTGAGAAACACCTGTGGACCAAAGACAAAACCCCATGGGTAATTCCTTGACGACTGATTCACCATTCTCTCCCTTCTGCGTAAAGAGAATTTTATCTGGTCTGACTTCCTGAACTCGAGAATTGGTAAGGATATCCACCTGATCACGAGCAAATCTTTCCTCGGCGTATTTGGATACCGCTTCATCGTATGTATTCAGAATATGTCCTCGACTCTGAATAACATGGACGGAGATCTCATTCCTAAGGATACGAGGAAAGTGTGCTGTAAGATCTTCATTCAAAAGATCGAATAATTCGGCAGCGAATTCTACTCCAGTAGGACCACCTCCGCTAACAACAAAAGAAAGTAATCTCTTTCGTTCCTCATCAGTTGTTGTTGGTAAACATGCGTATTCCAAGTTAGTCAAAATCGAATTTCGAATAGTTTGAGCATCATCAATATCCTTCAAGAAATGACAATTTTCCAATCCCTTTACTCCGTGAGGATTTGTTGTTGATCCAACCCCAATAACCAATTTGTCATATGGTAGATAGAATCGAACTTCTTTACCATCTGGACTTTTCCCAGCCAATTCTACCAACTTCTCCGAAAACTCAATGTCTTCTGCCGTAGCTCTGATGAAATGACCTTTAACTCTTGTAATAATTCGTCGAATTGGTTCCACCAGAGATCGAAATTCCAATGTTCCTACCGTTGCAGAAGGTAACATGGGTGTGAAGAGGAAATAATTCGTGGGCGAAACTAAAGTGATATGATAGTCGTCTGGATTCAAAGTCTTCAACAACGCAACGCTTCCCCATCCACCACCAAGAATGACCAATTTTGGCTTGTCTTTCTGCTTTTGCATTTCCTCAGAATCATCATCGTCAATCTGTACTTCAGCAATGGGTAAATTCTTCGGACCTCCCAATCGTGGAGACAGAGCAAGCTCTGAGATTGAGATATCCGAGTAAGATAAATCTTCACGATATGTCGTAGCATCATAGACGAAGAAACCAATAACACCGACTCCCAAGATTATTAATGAACCTCCCAACAAAGCCGCAGATCGATATAGAAAGTTTAAAGCTTTTGACCGTCGTTGTGGTAAAGGTTTACCGGATATGAATCGAACATTTCGTGTTACGGGAAGTTTGCCCCATTTCGCCTGGTTTGTGATAGCTGTTAGAGGTCTTTTTGAACCCGTAGAAAACTTTTGACCCGGCACAGAACTGAAGGATAGTGCAGATCGACCGAAAGAAGAATATGGCGATCTGCGAAGTAATAGAGAATGATTGCTGCCAATTCTCCCAAGAGATGAGGCGGGTTGACGTAGGAGCATACTTGTGTATGTCATTAAACTTGCTGGTGACACTTTCTTTACTCAATCAAAAATTGAAGCTCATAATTCAAATGAACATTAATAGGAAAGTAATGAATTAACAATTTGATATAAGAATTATTCAAGGTAAGTCGGTCTCGAGGCAAAAAGAAGGTATTCGTATTAATGAATTTCTAGGTGTATGAAGCTTTTGCCAAGTTGTAGGGGAACGAGATTCTGGGCTTCTCTTTTTCTCTGACGTACTCATTTCACTTCTCCCCACCATCACCCACCACCCACCCTCAGTCCGTCCTTCCCGCTCACGGATATTTCGGAGGATGGTCCCCACTAGATGCCATAAAGATGGACGAATTTTTCTTGTTATGCTTCGAGTGTAGAATGTGCAAGTGGTAGTAGGTACCGATGATTATGAGAGATCAAAAGCGGTTCTTTATTTTACTTCCAAGGGCTTCTGAATCGAGAAATGTCCGCTGTAGGTTGGCATTGCTTCTATCAATGAATGAATGAACGAAATACACAATTTGGAAATAGCACAAAGTTTACAAGAAGCATTATATATATGCATAGTGAGTTATCAAATGAACTTTATATTAATTGAATCCGGTATCCGGATTCCTTATGTGCTAATAAAAAATGATTATTCCTACCGTTGAACACCAATTCCATCCTGTGATATTTGTGAAGAAGTTCTACCTGAAACAACTTCGAAAAGGGTATAATAATGTTGGCATGAACCCAAACGCCAAATATAACCAATTCAATACCCCGCTCATGTCATCATCATTGCTTCATTCATTGTTTGTTGTGCATGGGATCCATCACCATGTATATTATCACGATCATGGTTATCATTGTCGAGACCCAGCTCGATCAGAGGCGGTATTTCCTTTTTCGCATCCCGTGCCGTGTTCTCAGCCCAGGCACGTAGACGGACAAGATCTCTAATGGCAGCATCTCGACGTTTATTCTGAGATTGTAGTATGGCTTTGTTAACTTTATCTGCGACAGACCTTCGAAGGTCAGGGTGTATTAATGTAGCTAGCTTTGGCTCCAGGTTATCTGGCTGAAAGACTAGTAGAGCCATTGTCCTTTCAAGGTCTTCTAAAAAGTCTGGATTGGTTGCAGCTCGAGGTGCAAGTTGATTTCTAGCAAAATTTATGACAGGAGCGACATCACTGCCAGAAGTCCGTATGAGCTCAACCAGTTGTAGTCGCAAGAGTGAAAAATGGAGGGCTGGATTATTTTCGAGAACCTTTGGGTAATGTTAGATAACATTCAATAAGCATACGATGAAGAATGATGGTTGGGTTGAAATTTGCTCATACTGAGGACTGAAGTATGGTATTGTATCTCATCAACGACCCGAAGGCTATATGAGTGGTGCATGAACTTGTTTAATCATAGCAAGGAAATGATGAAGAAAAATGTGGATAGCACTAACCTGAGGATCCAAATCATTTACTGCATCGATCGCATCTTGTATGCTTCCCAGATGTATGGAATGCTGAATAGCTTGACGAGCTTTGACAAACTCTTCTGCTTGTTGTGGCTTAAGATTCGCCTCTTTAGAGAACCTTGCAGCTGCAGATGGATAACCTTCGGTTGTAAGATAATCTAATATCAAAGCATTGATGTCACTATTAATGAATATAAATGTTAGCTTGGCTGCAAATCATCAATTCATATCAGGCTGGGCGACAGCCAAATTGGTAAGAGTGGCAGTATATCAGTTAACAACTAATTTGTTCTCCGCATGCGTAATTTTTAGGAGAGATTCCCAGTTGATGATAGTCATCATATAAAGTTTGCCAATGATGGAGCTTGAATGAAGCAACGAGTTATGAAGAAAAAAGTATTGCCTACCTCTTCATTGGTTTTACATTGTCAACACGCTTTTCGAATGCAGTATGTGAAAGTGAATTCTCAAATGTGTTAAGTCTTGAGGGTGTTGCGGTAGCTGTTGAAGAGGCCTATAGTTTGAATCAAGTCAGCTACTGGTTGATATCCACAAAGCTATCAAGAGTACTTGTTTACGTACCATTCTTCCAACGTAAAAAATTATCTGCTGTCCATAAAGAGGTAGAAAACAATTGTAAGTGGTCTTGAAGTGTCCAGCACTGATACAATTATTATAAGTTGTTAATGGTGTGAATAAAGAAAATATGATGCTTGGTAAAAAAATGAGGTTATTGGAAGAATGGAAAGGAAAGGAAAGCTTTGATTTGAGATTTCAAGTAGAAGTAGAAGCTTGCTTCAGAGTCTAAACCTTTATGGGCTAGATTACAGACTACTTTACGTAATATAGCACGTGATTCATAAAAAAGACAACCGCAACCCCTCCCTGTGCAAAAACCGTAATGATTCAAAGTATCCACGGGTACATAGGTAGAATTGCTTCTGTATATATTGTGCTGCTGTACTCAAATTGCTCACCTAGTCTCATATTCTTTTTCCTTATTAACATGGATTGCTGAAGTCTCCAGATACCCAAAACTACATAACATAATCAGCAATTTTCCCCAACTTTCACAATGGCTTTATGTGTGAAGGAACAAGCTCACTACTCTCCTCCATGGGCTGGAGTCAGTATCATAGGTATAGCTGGAAGTTCTGGATCGGGAAAATCTACTTTGTCTCATGCCATTATCTCTCAAATGAACTTGCCATGGGTTTGCATTCTCAGCATGGTAATTCAGTTTTTCCTCATTCTTATATCGATCGACCCATTAATGATTATGAAAAAAAGGATTCGTTTTATAAGTCTTTAGACGCGGAAGGGTCACGAAAAGCATTTTTGAACGAATATGACTTTGATTCACCGGATGCAATAGATTTCGATAGACTAGTCGAAATATTGCAAGACCTGAAAGCAGGGTAAGTGTTATCTAAGCTGCTACATTTGGAGAGGAGCGAATTATATGTATACTTTCTACTGTATACATTGTCATATAATTAATTTTGTTGTTTAGAAAGAGAGCAGAGATTCCGATCTATTCGTTCTCAAAGCATGCTCGAGAGAAGGAGACTACATCCATCTACTCACCACATGTACTCATATTGGAGGGTATTTTTGCACTATACGATCCTCGAGTTCTTGAATTGCTAGATATGAAGGTGATTTTCTTCTTCGGTTCAGAGAAGGTGTCAAATTTAATGAGGACTAACTTGTCTTAGGTATTCTGTCAAGCAGATGGAGATACCTGTTTATCCCGGCGAAGTATGATTCCTCCTCTATATTAAAAATGCATTTCAAGCAGCTAAATGATAAGATCTAATTGCTTAACTATGACTCAACTGATTTGATTTTCTAGTCCTTAGAGATGTCGCAGAAAGGGGTAGAGATATTGAAGGTGTTATAAAGCAATGGTTTGGGTTTGTGAAGCCAAACTTTCAACGATATGTAGAGCCTCAGGGAGAAATTGCTGGTAAGATCTCACATAATATACCGCAAGATGAGCTTTAACTTTGATGTGCGGCTCCATCATGTTTCACGACAGATGCCTAATCCTTTGAACAGATATCATTGTGCCACGAGGTGTAGAAAATCGAGTTGCTATCAGTAAGTTCCACTTTCACTGCATGAATGCTGCACTGTATTAATTTCCGATAGATATGGTCGTACAATACATCCAACGAACATTAAAGGAAAAATCAATAGCACACATTATGGCTTTAAAGAAATTGGGTCTGGGTGCTGAGGATGAGCCTCTATCTAAGTCAGTTCTTCTTTTGGAGCAAACACCTCAATTCAAGGGGATGAATACCATCATCCAAGATGTAGGAACTCCAGCAGAAGAATTTGTTTTCTACTTCGACCGGATTGCTACTTTACTCGTTGAACAGTATGTTATCATTGTGTTGTTTCATGATATTGATTTTTGGTCTCATTTCTAACAGATTGCAGTGCTATGAACAATATATTCTTTACAGAAAAAACTGTTGAGACACCAATTGGTAACAAGTACCAAGGTTTGATAGCTACGGGCGAAGTCAGTGCAGTTGTTGTCCTTCGGGCCGGGGGTGCTCTGGAAACTGGCTTAAAGCGGGTCATCCCGGATTGCAAGACTGGAAGGCTACTGATTCAATCGAACATCCGAACGGGTGAACCAGAATTACATTTCTTAAATTTACCGGACAATATCAACAAACATGATAGTGTTTTGTTACTTGATCCACAAATGTCAAGTGGGGGAGCTGCACTTATGTCGGTCCAAATTCTTGTCGATCATGGAGTACCACCCGAGAAGATTGTATTTGTGACTTACACTGCAGGGAAAATGGGATTAAACCGACTTACAAAGGTCTTCCCTGAGGTTAAAGTTGTGGTATGCACGATAATTCAGGACTACGAGGAGAGGTGGATCGAAAAGAGGTATTTTGGATGTTGATCATGACGAGATGGTTCGTCATAGCCTGGTTTGATGGATAGATCAGCGACTCACTAGTAAGTAGTATATATATATTCATGATAGGATATTGACCCAAGACTTTAGTTCTGACCTGTTGATTAGATGGACCAATGGCATACTACTATCAAATATTTCACTACCAATCCAAACAAAGTTTCAGGCACCAAGTAGACGTCGGTACTTGAACAAAGCTTATTTTCTAACGGTTTTCATTTTGAGACTGGTACATAGTTTACCCTTTCTTGATATCGTAAACCCCACAGTATCAACTTGAGCGATATTTTGGAGTCTAGACAACTGGTGAACGAAGAGAATAAATAGTAAACACCGTCGGATCCTTCCATTGAGCAATTTCTCTTCCTTTCTATTATGTTGTGCAATATCTACTATGAATCATACAGTCTTGGTACACCACCAAGACTTTCCTTTCCGTACGTCCAACTCTAAAATATACCAATGGCTAGGATTTCATTATCACTATCTATTCTTTGAGCTATAGTGTGAATGCTATGACACTATCTGTTTCCTCAAACTTCAATGCAGTTCCCGATTCTTTCCTCTCTTTTGCTTTCTAGAAATATGGGTTTGTATTCAATCACCCAAATCATTGATACAAGTTGAAGAAGAGTGTTCGGTAGTGCGAACTAAAAGTTCAACAGTCAAAAGCTTTGGAACATTCAAACGCTCTTGATGATTGAAACTATTTCAGTTGTTAAAAGTTATCCAAACATTGAAATCATTTCAGACATTGAAGTCATGTCAGATATCGGAATTCTTACAATTGTTGAACCTGTTTGAAACCATAACTGATAAGAGTATTCTCAGAATACTGAAATTGTGATACGAAATTGGGTGACACTATGGACTATCGGGAATATGGTTTCGAGGGGGTTGCTATACTTTTGAACTTTTGTTTTCTCACGTATAGTAATAACAACCTTGATATCTAGATCCACCCGAGGGTCAATGGACCAAACCACATATTAGTCTCTCAAATTTCTTCTTGGTATCTTATAATTGACGTATATTGTGTCCTAGTCTGAGGAAATCAAGAAAATGGTTGCTTGCAAAGTTACTAGTAAATCAAATTTAATCACCAGTGGAACTCATTCTCATATAAGTATATCCCTCTTAATTTCAAGCTTTCTTTTCTACTTCCTTACAATCAGACCTTGAAAGATTCGAAAGTCGTCTGAAATACTCTCTCCTAATTACAAGCATCGGTCAAGATGCGTTGCAAACGCAATGCCCTCATCGCGGCTGCTGGACTTGCTTCCACTGCCAATGCCCACTTCGAAAAACCATCCAATTACCACTCGTCTGCTGTTATCCCATCAATCACCACAGGCAACTCTGTTTCGACCCACTCATCCAACCTACATTCAACTCATACACCTAGCTCAGATTCAATTCACTGGTCCCATGCAAGCCCCGTTGAAACCTCCGCTTTCCATTCGAGTGTGATTTCTGCTCCAGTTTATTCATCAAAGTCGGAATCAACTCACCCATTCAATAATGTCCCTGTAATAAGTTCGACTCCACACTCCAGTGTAGCTTCTGTTTCAAGTCATTCGTCCAAAGTTCCGTCGATTCACTCCTCAAACCTGGCTCCGGTTCACTCCTCGAAGAATACCCCCAAAGGTTCGAGTGCCCATTCCAGTGTAGCTGCTGTCTCGAGCCATTCATCCAGCTTACCGTTGATTCACCCATACTTGCCTTCATCTCATCCCAATTATGTTCCAGACAAAACTTCAACTCCTCATTCTAGTGTAGCTACTGCTCATTCATCCAAATTACCATCAATTCATTCATCATTGGCTTCGAGTCACTCGTCCCACAAGCCCTCGACTCACCCATCGAATGTCGCTCCTGTTGAATCTTCTACTGGTCATCCCGGTGTAGCTTCGATTCACTCCTCCTTAGCTTCTAGTCATTCATCGAAGGTTTCCCATATTACAAGCTCGACTCACCATTCCGATGTACCTACCGTGTCAAGTCATTCATCCAGCTTACCATGGACTCACTCATCCGACGTGATTTCCATGCACTCCTCCTTGGCTTCAACTCATTTATCTAATCTAGCTTCAATTCACTCATTCAAGACCGCTCCCATCATAAGTTCTGCTAGTCATTCTAGTAAAGATTATATTCACACTCCCCTAGCTTATCATTCCAATACGGTCCATAGCAAAAGTACCGCTAGTCATTCTAGTAAAGATTCGGTTCACACTTCTCTGTCTCATTATTCCAATGCGGATCATAGCAAAAGTTCTGCTGGTCATTCTAGCAAAACTTCGGCCCACACTTCCTTGACATCAGCTTATCATTCCAACACGGTCCATAGCAAAAGTTCTGTTATACATTCCAGTGCAGCTTCAACTCACACGTCATTGGCTTCCAGTGATCATTTTTATCACTTCAACACAATCCACAGTATAAGTTCTACTAGTCATTCTAGTAAAGCTCCGATTCAGACATCTAAGTCTTCGAGTCATCACTCGGATGCTGCTACTAAGAAAAACTCCATTAGTCACTCCGGTGTTACTCCTGTTTACAAGACTATACTTTCGAGTCAACTTTCCAACTTGGCTTCAAGTCATCACTCGGATGCTATTACTAGTAAACATACTGTTGGTCATTCCAGCGTCGCTCCGGTTCATACACCCTTGAGTTCCAGTCACTCAACCTTAAGTTCGAGTCATCACTCTGCGAGCCATGTTTCAACTCCTAGTCATTCTGGTGTGGCTTCGATTCACTCATCTCATGCGGAATCTGTTGCAACTTCTAGCCATACCAGCGTCGCTTCGTTCCATACATACTTAGTTTCCAAACACTCCACCTTAATTTCGAGTCACTTATCCAACTTCGCTTCGAGTCATCACTCTGATGCGAGCCATGTCGCAACTGCTAGTCATTCTGGTTTAATTCCGGTTCACACGTCCTTGGCTTCGAGTCGCTCGTCCTATGCAGAATCCATTGCAACTTCTCGCCATTCTGGTGTAGCTTCGATTCACTCGTCCCATACAGACTCCGTTACCACCTCTAGTCATGTCAGTAAAGCCTCAGAACACTCATCCCATGCGGGTTCTGTTGCGGCTTCTAGTCATACCAGTGTAGCTTCCGAACACTCAGCTCCTCACTCATACCACTCATCCCACTTGGCCTCCATTTCCACTGTTCATTCGGTGCATCCATCTAATGTGGCCTCGGCTCATCGTACCAACACCGCTTCGAGCCATTCATCTCATATCGTGCATAGTACGACTCCCGTTGTCCATTCAAGTGTAACTCCGGTGCATCAATCTACCTCGACTTACTCTCTTCATTCCTATACGGATTCTGCGCATTCATCTCAAAAATCCTCTGCTATTCATTATAGTATGAATTCGGCTCATTTATCCAGCTTGGCCTCTTTTCATTCCAGTGTATCTTCCGCGCATAAATCCAGCTTTACTTCCGTTTTATATTCTAGCACGACTTCTGAGCATTCATCTAATCAAGCCTCTGATATTCATTCTAGTGAGGCTTCGATACATCCATCCAGCTCAACTTACGCTTCACATTATCATGTAGCTTCAGTTGTTTCCAGTTCAGCCTCGGTGCATTCATCCAGCCTAAGCTCTGGTACTCATTCTAGTAAACCATCGATTCATTCCAGTGAGTTATCGGTTTATCCATGGAACTCGGCCTCTTCCCATTCTAGTATGACTGCTGCTCATTCTAGTATGACTTCTGCTCGTTCTAGTATACATTCAGTTCATTCTAGTATACCTATGGTTCATCCATCAAGCTCGAACTCCTTACAATCTAGTATAGCTTCTGTCCATTCTAGTGGACAGCCAGCTCATCCCTCAAGCACGGCTGCTTCTCACCAGTCTAGCGAAAAGCCGGCTCACCCATCAAAGACGGCTTCTCACCATTTTTATGAACATTCGGTTCATCGATCATCGAGCTTGAACTCTTTCCATTCTAGTACATCTTCAGATCATTCCAGTGAACCATTGGTTCATCCATCAAGCTCGGTGCTTCTTCATTATGGTGCAACTTCGGCTCATACCAGTGGGCCATCAGTTCATTCCAGTGAGCCATGGGTTCATCCATCAGCCTTAACTTCGACTGTTCATACCAGTTTATCAACTTCGGATTTTCCATCCAATACGATACCAGAAGAATCTTCATTGCATTCATCCAGTCATGTTCCTGTCAAAACTTCCACTCTTCATTCTGTAACTTCGGACTTGCCATATTACAATGTTCCAAAAGTCTCTTCAAAAGAAATTTCTAGCACACCAAGAGTTTCTTCTGACATGACCTCAATCCCCATCCCAACTTCCACTCATTCATCTGATGTTGTTACAGGACTTTCTTCGACTACAAAGTCGAGTATTATTAATTATGGCCCTAACGAAACCGGCAGCTCCGTATCAAATGATGTCACTACGCAGACCTCAAAATCTTCTACCATTTCCTCAATTGCTGTATCTAGTCAAAGTAGTCTTGAAATTGTCGGATCCACAAAGACAAATGGATGGGCTCCTTATTCATACTCCTCGTCATCCAGCAAGACTACAAGTGAAATTGAGAAAGAGAAATCCAAAACTGCCTCTTCACCAAGTATTTCAGCATCTACTGGAGCCTACCAATATGGATCAGTTACTTCCGAATCATCTCCAAGTGCTTCAGCAAAATCAACAGAAACTGATAGTACAGTTACAGCTGGAATTTCTTCTACCTCATCCGACTCTTCGGTCTCCAAAGCCCCTCATATCTCAACCTTCTCATCGATTCCAAATTATTATACTCCATCTGTCGAATCTTCAAAATCTAAATGGACTGATACTACAACTGCGGTTGGAGCATCTTCCACCCTATCTAGTGGAAGCTCGTCTATTCTATCTGATTCTTCTACACTTAGAGTCTCTTCTGATGCCCCATCAACGACACAATCGTTCAGCTACCAGACCACCAACGGCGCATCAGATATTGTTGAAACACACAGTCACCAAGCCACGAATATTCCATCAACAAAACAACCGGTCTATCACCAAACTACCGATGCTTCATCAAGTGTTGTTCAATCACACAGCGATCAGACTACCCATGTTCCATCAAGTCCTTTAGAATCACACAGTCACTGGACTAACCATATTTCATCGACAAAATCATTCAATTACCATACTACCCATGTCCCATCAAGTGTTCTTGAACAATCATCTGTGACTCGAGGATATCAAAGTGTATCGGTAACTTCAGCCGATACCCCATCATCTACTAGTGGTAAAACCTTCAAATCAGGTGAAACTCTATCCAGCTCAAACTCTATTGGTGCAAGTTCTTCAAACACACATACTTTCCCAGTATCTGCCTCAACTGCTCCATCATCCGGATCATCCTTCTCGGGATCAGCAGCTACCACCGTGCACTCTTCTGGTTCAATCAGTGCATCTAGTCTTTTAGGATATGGAGCTGGAATTTCTTCTACACTATCCACCTCTCCAGGTGGAGCTTCTTCAACCTTATCCAGCTCTTCTAATAGAATTACTCATACTCCAATAATCTCACCTATTCATGAATTTCCACCCACTTCATCGACCCATAGGGGTCCATGCATAGCTAGTCATGGAGGTCCATGTGTCCCATTCATTCATGGGGGTCCATACACCTCCTTGGCACATAATGCTTCTTCAACACATGGTATCTCTTCAACGGATGTGATCTCTTCGATGACACATAGTGTAATCTCAGAACATGGTATTCATTCAACAGTACACAGTGTGTCTTCTACAGATAGCATATCCTCCACACTTTCTTCCGCATACAGTGCCTCTTGGATACATGATAGTACCCCTTTGACGCACAGTGCCTCTTCCACATATGGTACTTCTTGGGTGTACAGTGTCCATCCAACACACAGTGCCTCCTCCAAGCACGATATACATTCGACGCATGCTGTCTCCTCAGAGCATGATGTCTATTCGACATGCAGTACCTCCACACATTCTTCTACACATAGTGCCTCTTCCACACATGGTACTCCTTGGATGCACAGTGTACATCCAACGCACAGTGCCTCCTCCAAGCATGATATCCATTTGACGCACAGCATCCCTTCAAATCACACCTCCACACATGGTATATCTTCCACACAAATTGCCTCTTCGGAGCATGATGTCCATTCGACGTACAGTGCCTCTTCCACACATGCTTCCACCCATAGTATCGTTTCCACCCATAGTGTCTCTTCTACACATGGTATCCCTTCGACAACACACAGTGCCTCTTCCACACACAGTACCCCCTCGATACACAGTATCTCTTCGACGCATGATTCCACACATAGTGTATCTTCGACAAATGATCACCCTGCCACACAAACTTCAACGCATGATATCTCTTCGACACACGATGTTCCTTCGACGCACAGCATGTCTTCAACACATAAGATTTCTTCCGCCGAATCAACTTCATCTGTACCTTCCGCTTCTTCCACCCACGAAATACCTGTTTCATCTACTCATATGGGTCCATGTATATCATCTGTCCATGCAGGTTCATGTAGCCCATCAATTCTCACCGTTACTTCCACCCTATTAACCTTCTCTGGACCTTCCACTTCTTCTATTCCTGAGATTTCACCCATTCCATCTACCTATAGCAGTTCATGTATTCCACATATTCATGGAGACTCGTGTATCAAATCTGTTCATGAGGTCTCTTTTGCTCCATCAACTACACATATACCTTCCGCCTCCTCTGTCCACGAAGTAGCACCCACTCCATCTGACCATGAAAGTCCATGTATTCCACATATCCATGGAGGTTCATGCACTCAATCGATCCAAGTTACTTCGACTTTATCCAAACCTTCAACCTCTATTCATGAAGTTCCACCTGTCTGGTCTACACATCAATCTTCATGCATCCCTGACATCCATGGAAGTTCATGCACTCAAACCATTCATAGCAGTTATTCTGCTCCCTCGACTTTATCGAAGCCTTCCACCTCCTCTATCCACGAAGCCCCGCCTACTTCATCTGCCCATGAAATTTCATGCATCCCACATATTCATGGAGGTTCGTGCACTATGTCTATCCATGAATCTTCTCCTACTCCATCAACTTTACCCAAACCTTCAATCTCTTCTGTTCATGAAGTCCCACCTGTTTCTACACACGGAAGTCCATCGACCCATCAAGGCTCATGCATCCCTCACATTCATGGAGGCTCATGTACCGAGTCCACACATGATCTTCCTCCTACTCCGTCAACTTTATCGAAGTCTCCAACTTCTTCCATCCATGAAGCCCCACCCGTTTCAATTACTCATGGAGGTTCACCTCCTCAGTATGTTCCATGTATCCCTCACATCCATGGAGATTCATGTACCATGCCCTCCATTCCTGAACACCATAGCTCCTTCACCACTTCGTTATCGGCTCCCGCCAGTTCCAAAACTACCTCCGCATTACCATCTACATACACTGTAAAGCCAGGTGATGTTCTTTTCAGTGTTGCTAAAGATAATGGGATCCCATTGCATACTCTCGAGGCGTTGAATCCACAAATCACAACCCCAGATTTACTACGACCTGGACAGGTTATCAACCTTGAAGCGCAGACCCCATCCTCACCAAGTACATATACTGTTAGAAAAGGAGATAGTCTCGACAGCATTTCCAAAGGATTAGGGATCCCGTTGACTGAGCTCAAAGCCGCGAACCCAGAGATTTCTAACTTTGAATTGATTCATCCCGGAGAAGTGATCGAACTCCCCTCCAATGGCACTACCGTTATCGTGAAACCAGGAGACACTCTCAGTTCTTTGGCCGCCGCGAACAAAGTTTCACTTCAAGCCTTGGAAGCCGCCAATCCAGGTATCCACGACTACAATTCCATTGCTCCAGGTCAAACCATCAATATCCCACCAAGCGATGCTGCCCATGGTAAAGAACATACACACATCGTCAAACCAGGAGATACACTCACCGATATCGCCAATACCAACGGAGTTACTCTCGACGCTCTGAAAACCGCCAACCCAAACATCATCATGGTACACTCACTCTGGCCTGGCGAGACTGTGAAAATCCCTAGTACCAGTGGGGACAACCACAAAACTTACACTGTTGAACCAAAAGATACCTTCTTTGATTTGGCGCATAAATTTGGAGTTTCCCTCAAAGATCTTGAGCATGCCAATCCACATATCCAGAATTTTGAACACATCAAACCAGGAGACGTCATTAATGTTCCTGAGCACAAGCCAAAGTCGAAGAGAAGACTTAACAGTGTTAAGTTCAGATCTTTATTGTAATTGCAAGATTGATGTTTTATGAAGAGGTGTGTTTGATCATCGTATTAGTTTATGATTTTTGATATCCCAGAACAACTACTAATACGAGTTTTTTTCTTACAGATGTACGAATGATGACTGATGAATTTTAATCTTAATTTCGCTCGCATTTTCCATCCTTCACGAAGAAAAACACCATTATATCTCGATAAACAAAACATTACACTCACAAAAATCATTTCCTTTGTATTTATTTTCTATTCTATTCTATCCAGAGAGTGCGAGGGGAGGCAACTTGGACGTGGTTAGCGAAACTGACCCTTTTTCCATCTTCTGTTTCTAGAATTAGACTCGTGCTAGACAAAAGCCCGACCCTTTATTTTCAATTCTTGTACCAGAGTGTGCAATAGACACTTTGAATATTCTATATGTTAATTGGCCTTTTTTCTTCTCGCCTATTAACACCACTCTTTTCGAATCCATGAGCCATCTCTCTTGAGGTGGCCTCGTGATTCTTATATAGACATTTAGAAAATATAGACAACAATACTCTCCTTAACTATATATCTTTCTCTTTGCTTGTGTGCCGATGGTCGACTCTCAATATGAGCGACTATCTTGATTCGCATATAAGATGTTTCAACAATCATTTCAAGAATTAACCCAAAGACAATAAATACATTTCAAAGAGCCAAAAGCAAATTAGAGCAAAGTCATCCCCTTCCTATAGTGTATCAAATCCCGCATCACACATCCCCATTTTCCACTCTCTAATCCGTCATCGCCGGAGACAAAAAATACCAGAATGCTAAGGGGTAAACTCTTTGATCAACAAGATCATCATTAGATCACCAGAAACTAAAACTAGCTCGCTAATTAGCGAAAGACCTACACTTGCTAGGGGAGCTAATATTACAGGGCTCCAGATGAACAGAATAAATCAGATATCAATTAGATTCTTGTCAAGAAAGGCATTTGAATATCAAATGTGGATGGGAATGAAATTATTCGACCGTTCAACTCCATTGACAGATTGAAAGTGTCTAATTGTTCAGCTGGGATTGAGAAATTGAACGTATATAATTGTCAGATTGAAATCCATACATTGAAAAGCATGTAATAGAGATCAATATATTGAATACGATTCTACATATCATATAGTTCTACCTCAACATTATATTACAGCATAAACACCTCTTTCACATTACCTTAGGTACTATGTATCAATAGCATATGAGAACAATGCCTGTATCGCGTACCGGGGTGTGTACAAACATACACAAGCATACTCGGCATGCGAAACTCAACGTCATCAGGTCCGAGCTCCCTAACCAAATTTAAGCTTTCGAACCTCCATCTTCCAAATGCATAAACAGTAAACACACCTACCTAACCCTCACCCCTCATTCTACAGCTCCAACCACCACCTCCAAAATGTCATCCCTCATCTCAAAGTGCCTACCACGCACTCTCGTCCGCAAAACCCTTCCTGTTTCTCCGCTACGCACTCCTCTCAGTAAGCATACGCAACGAACGCTCTTAGCGGGGTTCTCTACACGAATTCCGTATAGAAAATCAACTGCTGCACAATTTCCACAGCGTACATCATTATGCAGTCCTTCTCCGCTGCATAGCCTGAACTCCGGAAGAAGAGGCTATGCAACTGCGACACCGGCAGATGCAATAATCGAAGATTTGACCGAACAGTATGGAGTTGCGCGGGACGAATTCGAGGTATGTCTCATCCCCTCCATTTCCCTCCCAGCTGCTCTCGTTCAAGAATTCCACAACTGATTCTCCCTTTTCTGGCGAATGAATAGATAGCAAGCGAAGAAACCGACAAACATTCCGTATACGCCGAAGCCGACCGCGCAGCCGCAGTAGAAGAATTGCAGAAATTGAAAGATATGTATACCTCTGCGATTGAGGGGGAGTATGGAGAGGAAATTAAACGACGTGTGGGATCGAGGGTGAGGGAGTTGGAACAGGGGGTTGCGGCGCTGGAAGCACGAGCGCTAGAGGATCATTAGATTGGGTGGGGAGAGGAGGGGAGATTTTGAGGAATTGAGATAGGTATGAGCGAGCATGAGGGAAACTTTCATGGCGAATGTTTAGTTCTCCGGATTGGAGAAAAAGGAGGATGTAATATTGAGATTGCGGATACCAAAATTATTGCATAGCGGAAGTGGCGGATGTTATGGGAGGTTTGAATGAGCGGCGAATATACTTGCACTCGACAGGTTGCCATTTTTTTCATGATGGAAGACATACATAAACGTACCACATGCTTCTCTAGATCTTGATGCGTGTCAGATGTAAAAATGAATCAATGTCCGGATGGGCCATGATGCCTAAAGAACTCACCAAAGACAATCATAAACTAGGTCAATTTTGCGTATATCATTGCATACATGTTCAGGAAACTCATGTAGTTTTAATGATTTCTGCTTATTATCATTATTGCGCTAAAGTGAAAGGGGGTATTTCATGACAGGATTACAGCTGGAGGGAAAAACAAAAAATTATAATCCATAACGGTTTCTCCCTCGACCCAATCCCTTGCCTAGTATTATCCTTCCCAGGTATTCCATAATGTACCAATATCAGAGAGCATTTGTTAGATGCCTCACAATGATCTCTTCGAAGCCAGTTTGCCCGAGCGCATTCCCAATACGTTTCGGTTGGATCGACTCTACAGTGACGTGACTGCTGCGTGTTGATGCACGCGAAGAACCTTTGAAGGAAAGAAAAATTGAAAGTAGCGATCTGAAATCCAACAGAATAATCATACAGAAAATTAATATGTGTGTACTTTCCAAACAACAGTAGGGCGATAGCGTTGCTACAATTCATCTGTGCTTGTTGATCTAGGGGTACGTCCCGCTCCGTAGTGATTACCGACTTCGACCTTTTCGTTATCGCTTTCGTTGCTAACATTGCTGTCGTCTGGCTCATCTTCGTCTTCGACGTCCTCTTCAGCATCCTCAACATCCCCGTCACTTATTAATTCTTCATCCGCACTTTGCTCACCGTTTTCGTTTTCGTTTTCGTCCTCATCAACCTCAACCTCCATTTCTTCCTCTTCTTCCTCATCATATTCCGACATTGATGGTCGATCGTCCTCAAAGTCTTCCTGTTCTTCTTCTTCACCCTCAATAATCTCCACTCTCTCATACTCCTCGACGGACTCCAAAACATTGTCTTCCTCTTCTTCCATCTTAATTTGATTCATTTGTTGCTCAAGTCTCGAAAGGTCTTCCTGGCGTTGACGCTCTTTTTCTCGCTCCAACTTCTTTGCTTCTTTCTGCAATCTCTTTTCCCTCGCACGTGCGGATTCTAATTCAGTTTCGCTACACGAATCTGGTTCCGGCGGGTCGTCATCCTCCAACGTATCAACGATCGACATCATATATCTTTGCGCAATTCTGGCCACTATGGCAACGGATATAGCATGCCAAAAATGCTTGCTTGTATCTAAGAAATCACAAACGTGAATATCTCTAATCTTTGCTTGTGGATCCGAAGAGTCCAGTGTGACGAAAAGAGCTTTGGCTTGTATGTAAAGAATTCCATAAATAAGAGGCGGACGTCGAAAGTATATTTCTGTCTCGCCAAACTCGTTGACAATAGGTGAAGGACGTTGTAGTGTTCGACGCCATGATTCAGCATGAAAATTCATTTGATCTTTGAGGCGTTTAGTTGTTTCTGCAGCGGGCGCGCGCCATCGGCCTTCAACGAGGCACAGAACTGGAATAAACTTTTTCTTATCGTAACCGCCGTCCCTTTCAGTCCATTCTACGTATTTGCCAATCCATTGCCGCATCTGCGCTTCAGGTGGGCCAGATCCACCATAGTACCTATCATGTACGCGACGAGGTAGGTAATGGACGAGGAATTCTAACATTTGGATAGCTGTGGAACAATTAGTCTGGGTTATTTTAAAATCTTTGAATAACTTACATTTACTACTCTCACCCAAAAGGGCATTGTCATCAGGGCAAAACACAGCCTCAGGAACCGTCCGAAAATTCCGCTCCTTTGCCCAGTGCGGCAAAAGTCCTTCGTGGCCCATGTATTGAAGTCTTTCCAATAAAAAAAGTTCTTCGGGAGACCATTCGCCATCTGCTCGAGCTCTTTCTACCGTCTCTTTTGCCATAGCAAATTCCGCAGCCTGCTTTGCAAGATATTCATCTACTTTTTGCTGGGCAGAAATTAGATCCTCTTCCTCTTCTTCATCTTCGTCTTCATCCATATAATCTGGAGTCTCCGATTCTTCATCACTCTCAGTGACGATGTGCGAAGAAGATTGCTTTGGCGAGATATCATCTCCTGAAAATACAGGTCCTTCAACTTCATCGTCTTCGCGAGAACGTTTAAGAGGATTTCTTGTGGGCGTCGTTCTATCTTCTTTCGGAACATTGTTCTGATCCATGCGACCATATGTGAAGTTTAGAGACCTCCTATTATTTTGTGGTTCGGAGAGAAACTGGTGTTCGTCGTCGAATTCGATGTAACCTGGTGTTTGAGGTCCCCCCATTGTTCTACGACGTTTCGCGACGGGAGAAAGGTAATTAACGACAGCATCTTTGATCTTGAAAATCTGATCCATTTTGAGTTCGAATAAATCGGAGTGTGATTGGATTTTGTTGTAATATGCTTTGCTGCAGGTTTTGTTGTTAGATCGAGTCGTGTTTGTATTGAATTGAGTCTCCTATTTCAACTCAAGGCTGAGGATCTTTGATTGTTGTGAAATACTCCTGATCGGCATTGAAGCTGCAGAAACTCGATTTGAAATATTGTGAGTATTATTCTTTTGAGAGAATGAATTTGTTCAAACAAGTTTTTGTTATTGAAAATATCAATTACCTAGGTAATTTGAAAGATTTCGATGTTGATTATGTCGACAATGCTTTAACAAATAAATAATTCTTTTCAGCCTTGGGAACCTTGGAAATTATGGTGAGGAAGTCCGGGGTAACATAATTTCGGGATCTACAGCAATGTTCCCCACTTACCGTATATAGCTAGCAGGGGTTACTTTTTCAAGTACGTACGGCGAGAGGGCCCCTGTCACGTGGCTCTGTCTAGTTGTGGCACACTTTTGAGATTATATATCAAGAAATCTCACATTCATGTCAAATCATTTTCTAAACTTCAAATGTTGGTAACTCGGTACCCAGCTCAATTCAATATGAATGATTTTGCTTTGGATTTACATCAACCTTCCGTTATATTGTCGTCTACCTTCAAGACAAGAAGAAATTGAGTACACGTAGTACACAAATGATTTAACTGCTCGAAGCTTTGATGAAGTCCACGAATCGCTAAAAGTATAGTATGTTCATTGACTAGGTAGTATTATTCAATCCGTTGAACTAGAGCACATAATATGTTGGCTTTTCCTAAATACGAAATTGAGATTGTCTCTACTTATTGATATATTTATATCCGTATCCGAATTCCATCTACCTACTCTACACTCGGCCATTTATTGCTTATGTGGTGAAAGAGGCTTGGATGGTTGAATATGATCAGTTATACCAGCTGATTTCATCAGCCATACATCACCTGGACTCTTCACCCCGTTTGGACCTCCCAAGAAGTTAAGAGGGAATCCGATGTCAAACGCGTTTGACTCCTCAATTTGTTTGACATCATCATCACTCAACTCCAACGATAAAGCTTCAATATTTCCCTTCAGATGCTCAATCTTCCTTCCACCAACGATTGGGAATACGTATTTCGCCTTCTTCAACACATATGCCAATGCTACACTAGTGATTATGGTCTTCTTCTCGTTGGCAATCTTCTCAAGAACCTTAGATATCTTGATGGCAGCCTCGGTTGGTTCCCACAACTTTCGTCCTTCATCGGATTTTCGTTGCTCGTCGCTTTTGAAGTGGCCACCTCCCAATGCACCCCAAGGAGCTAGCCCCATCCCTTCATCGGCAGCCATATCGATAATGTCACGCTCGAAATCACGGTTCTCGGCAGACCAGCGTCCTTGATACACTGAGAATTGACGGAATCCATGATCACGAGCATATTGGTTGCATTTCGATACAATCCAAGCTGGTGTATCCGAAATTCCAAGGTACAGAACTTTTCCGGACAAGACCAATGCGTTCAAGGATTGCATGAGTTCTGGAATCGAGCAAGTGAAGTCCCACCAATGAACATACAAAAGGTCGATGTAAGATGTTCTCAGCTTCTTTAAACTTGCTTCGAGAGATAAATGGAGAGATTTTGTTCCGTTTCCAGTAGTATTGATCAAAATTTCTTTGTCGCCATGTCCAGCTCGGAAACAAGTTGTGAATTTTGTGGCGATAACAAGTTGGTCTCGAATTCCACGCTTTTCAGCCCACTCACCAATCCATTTCTCTGATTCTTCGGCTTGATAATTATTGGCGGTATCAATAAAATTTCCACCAGATTCATAGAAGAAGTCTAATATCTCCTCGGTTTGTTTTTGATCGCAAGCTCCCATGAAGCTCTCCCCTTTATAGTGTTAGTGACTATCGAACTGAGTCTTTACGAAGTATACTTACAGGCATTTCCAAAGTTCATTGCTCCCAAGCATAAAGGGCTCACTCTAACTGATGCTGTGGGTGAAAGCATTCTATAGTGACCAAGAGCGGTCTTTGGGGCGGGGGGTGCAGCGAAAGCCATTTTGTGTGTTTAGTAAAATATGTTTATATGAAAAGAGGTGGTTTGAATTGAAGGTAAAAACGATGTGTAAGTGTTAATCGCAGATATTTTGGAATCGACTGAGAGGGTGAATGACGACATTTTATATCTGGCTACAATGCTATATGATCTCATTCTTGAAAGAAAGTATTCCTAATCATTCTCCGCATTCCTACTCACTGAAAGAACTTTAATCCTTAACACCGGCCAAGGAATACAACTAAGCCCCATAATTTGAGCTGGAGTTAAGTTATCTGCGTGAATTGACGGCAGTTATTAGACCGTGTGTTAACGAAAGTTGGACGTTCACCAATATCATCAATATATTTCGGCCGAAATGTAACTTATGTACTGTGGTCATGATCATTGCTTTACCTTGCATTCCGTTACCCCGCCGTTAAGCCCGACAGCTACGGATGTTTCCGTTGGACTATATATAACACCCAGGTGATGGGTCCAAGTCCCCGTCATTCTGTCAACACCTTATCACGTCAGTGAGTACCTAGTAAACGCATTTGAGACTGGAAGACGATGTGACAATCTAGGTAGTGTATACCATACACACATATCGTTGCGGTTATGGACGGGCATCTCATCCTTTTGGTGTTGGTGATGCTTATGATACAGAACTCCTGCTACGAGGTAAGTAAACAAGCACTTGTGTTCTTGTACTTCTGGAACTTTTGACTCTACATATTCTGTTGGCCGCACAACGCAACAGTGCAAGATTGATGGTTCTATAATTCTTCGATAGAATCACAGCTCACTCACTCTATACTATGCATCCGAGTGACCTTGATCGTTGTCACGTGGACAACCTATCACGTGCTATAGTCTCTCTCCAATCCCCCAATTATGAGTCGGGCTCTTGTTTGGCGTTTACTCATGGAGTGAAAATTCGTTCTTGATGGTGTAAGAAGGGAGTTGAATTGTCAATGCTACGAATTGAACTTATACAAAGGTCGGCTAGAAACGAAGTCCATCTCACTAACTAAGAAAACGATCAACGATCTCAATCTCTGATCAAGATATAAACAAGTGAGCTATACCAGGTAGTGCACTTCTGAATAATAAGTATGATGGAATTGTCAAAGTGTGTCTTAGTTGCGAACTCCTACATTTGCTTTTCCATCTGATCATCACAGATAGGTATGCTTTTACTTTTCGATACTTCGTACTTCCAGCATCTTTTTCCTTCCTCGAGTCCCACTCAAAGTGAACATCGTGTCTTGTTATGTATTTTCTAAGTTCTAACACATTGATCTTCTCATTATTCATTCCGCATCACGTGGAATGTTTACCTATGTCGGAGGCTAAACTATCCCCTTAGCATCGGAACTGACCGATTCTCGAATAAGAAAGCTTGAAAAGTCTAAATATTTCTCCACTTTCTCACACCTTTTTCCACAGTGCACCGCTCTTCTTGAGTTGTCAATTACATACATCTTTATATCAATCAAGTCGCTTCTGGTATCCTTACTGTTATAAGATTTCACCAGAAGGTGTAGCATATGACACCGGGAGAGAAAAACGATGCAGAGGACAGCTGCTTAAAAAACCCAGACATCTTTACACCTAGTGTAAACGATCGTTCTCAAAATAAAAATTTCGAAAAATCTGGGGTAAACTCGGTTTTACCTAAGTCGGAGGGTTTAGACAACAACAACAACAACGACGCAAAAAACCCTATCACTTTCAACGAGAATCTTGAAAAGGGCGTTGTTCAGAATGGTTCCGAACAACCATCTGATGGAACGTCAATTTCAGATGATGAAAAGGATAACTTTCCTGACGGCGGCTTGAAGGCTTGGTCTGTGGTTGTGGGATCATTCTGTGGCTCATTTGCAGTCTTTGGAATCCTCAATTGCAGTGGTATCTTGCTCGACTACTTCTCCACTCATCAATTAGAAGGCTACGCAACTGGTGATGTTGGATGGATCTTTGGAGTATCACTCTTTTTGACCTTCTTGGGTGGTACACCAGTTGGTCCAATCTTCGATGCATATGGCCCCAGAGTCTTGATATTCTGTGGAAGTATCTTGTTGATATTGTCTATGATGTTGCTTGGATTATGCCGTGGTGAGTTACTCTGATCTCTGCAATATTTTATGTCTAGTCTACCTTACTGATTGTTCCAGAATATTGGCAGATTTTCATAGTGTATAGTGTTCTCAATGGTATTGGTGGAGCCATGGTGAATACTCCATGTATTTCTTCAATCGCTCAATACTTTCAAGCAAAGAGAGCTTTTGCCACCGGCATTGCAATGACGGCTGGAAGTGTTGGCGGAGTTGTAATCCCTCTGATGCTGCAACGCCTCTTTCCCACGATCGGTTTTGCTTGGGCAACACGGATATTGGGATTCATCCTTCTCGTGCTCCTCATATTAACAAACCTCCTCGTTACTAGCCGTCTTCCCAAAAAGCCGCTTCCTAGCATGAAGAGTATTCTTCCGTATTGGCCTGCGTTCAGGGAGCCGTCTTTCGTCTTCCTTACCATAGCGATCTTCCTCCTCGAATGGGGAATTTTTGTCCCTCTGACATATATCACACCCTATGTCGTTGCAAATGGCCAATCAACATCATTCGGTTTTTACATAGTCTCCATTCTCAATGCCGGCTCATTCGTCGGCCGATTGGGAGCAGGCTATGTGGCCGATCGCCTTGGTTATGTGAATACACTCATTATCTCTGTCGCTTTCTGCGTAGTAACATGTTTAGCACTGTGGCTACCAGCTGGTGATTCCCAAGCCATAGCCCTTGTTTTCGCTGTACTATTTGGACTTGTGAGCGGTAGCAATCTCAGTCTGAGTCCAGTATGCGTTGGTCAGCTATGTGGAGTTGAAAAATTCGGTACTTACTATTCTACATGTTGGATGATAGTTTCATTTGGCACCTTGACTGGATTGCCTATTGCTGGACAGATTTTGACAGCTAGTGGAGGTGATTATACATGGTTGATTGTTTTTGCTGGACTCTCCTATGCAGTGGCTGGGACCTTCCTCGTTGCCGCAAAAGTTGCAAAGCTTGGATGGTCAATTACCAAGAAATACTGATGATACGCAATGGTTTATGATGTAGATGATCTTCCATCTCGTATTTTTCTCTCTGGAAGTTTACGCAGCTGCCTAGTAAACATCTTCTATCCGAGGCAAGGAAACGGTGTAGGACAACACGATCTCGTTTAAGTGGAGTCTTGGTGCGATCATCTCGATAATTCTATTTCTTGACGCTCATTTCACGTATATTTGCACATACTTGTTTTCTTCCTACAAACTTGAAAAGGGGATGGAAAAACAATAGGATGAACCCAGAATGCCAGGGGCAAACCACTAAATAAGGAGGAGGATTTAGCGAGTTTTTGTGGTACTTGGATATTCAATGGACCTTACTCTCTCTATACACATATCTTATATATGCAGCATATACATAGCAATATTACACACTCATTTATCTCCCTATACTTACCTCCATTCTTACCGTGCTACGATATGCTTCGCTTCTCAAATACCACATTCTCCTTCCGTTTCACATGAGGAGGTAAATAAACCAATGCACTTAACTTACTTGTAGATATGCGATTTCTCACTTCTCACCACTTTAATAGAAACGGTCTATACAGGTATTCACTCTTCAAATATCAATCCGCTCTCTCCCTGCCAATCATATCACATTATATCAAATCGAATCGAATCGAACAAAATCAAAATCACAATACACCATATATCCATGCATAATAAATTACATTATGAATTCTAATTCCTCCTTTCCTTTTTTCTATAATATCTTTCTAACTTTCCATTTTCCTATCTTCCCATCTTCTTATCTTTCTATCTTCCTATCTTTTCATCTTTTTATTTTTTTATCTTTCTATTTTTCTATCTTTTTATCTTTCTATTTTCCTATCTTCTTATCTTCTCATCTTTCCATCTTCCTATTTTTCTATCTTCCCATTTTCCCATCTTCCCATATAAAAAGTAATACAATACTATAAAATAGCAGTAGATCCATCCATAATTCTTTCTTTATTACTACCTGCTAGGTATCTACTAAATTCGTATCTGACATATACATCATTCGAAATATGACATGGAGTATGTAGGTATGGTATGTGATAAGACTCGATTGTATATACACATACCTATCTACTAGGTAATCATCGAATTCCTCCCTGTTAAAAAAGAGCTTTCGTCGAGTCAGAATAGCTTGATGGCTTCCCTAAACGACACAACAGGTGAGATCTAGCCCCCACTGCGTTATGTTACGATCTGTGAGATTGTTAACTACATTCGACTCACAGACCACTTCAATTGATTGCACATAACTTGCAAAGATGATACCATTAAATTTAAAGTCCACTTTTATATTATTCAGTAATTCATTCTCAAAGTCAGAAGTGACTTTGCCAGATCGCTGAACCATTTATTTCCCATCCTGATGTGCATCATTTCTCCATCATTGACTCCAGATATCTTCCTGTTTTCTCCCCTGAATCTTCCCCCAGATTAACTCCTCCATTCTATGAAACCCAGCGATGCAATCATATTTCTGATCATACCTCATAAAATCGTGTATTCATGCAAACGACCATTCGCCCTATCGATGTCGATATGAAGACCATTTGAAACATAACAGACCGTGCCAGCCGCAAGAGAATTGAATCAGATTTCCCCAGAATATGGACTATGAAACTAAATGAAGCTCAAAGAAAGCATCATCATATGGTTTAATCGTCAACGCAATAATATCAATCTCAAAGTGTTAGATACGTTCTACCTCATTGGCAGCATCCTTCGCGATAGCATCCATGACTTTTTCCTCGGCATCCGGGTCGTCCTCGGTTGGTGGCGGTCTCTCGTTAGGGACTAACAATTATCAGCACAATATTTCAGACCATGTAATGATTTAACTACTCACCAGGTTCTTTCCAGCCCATCATCTTCTCATTAGGAAGGTAAAGATGGAAGGAAGGGAAGAATTCCACGACTTGATCAAAATATTTGACACCGATGTTAAGCTCATGAACAACCACTTCAATTTTGAGACCCGGATAGCATTGTTGCAAAATTTCGTCCTCAATCCAGAATTCTTCGATGGAATCATCAAGCTCATCGATTCCGTCGTCCGTCTTGTCTTCGTAGGCATAGCCAGGACCTTCCCAGGATTTGCACAGGAGCTTTCCGATTGGCTTTAGAGCACCCAATCCTCGAGGATCTTTAACATGCGAGAACTCTCTAACCACGTTTGCAGAAGCTCGATGGATATCAGCCACCTCCAGGAATTTGGTTTCAATTGTTACGACGTGAATATCACCATTCTTAGCTTTGTCAAAGTGGCTCTTGTCGCCAATGAAGGCAACAATTCCACCGAAGACAAATTGACAAACAGGCAGACTGAGTACTGGTATGTTAGAATTCCATTGATCCAAATCGTCCTCGGTATTAGCCCAGGCGGAATTGATCTCAAAGTTTCGCTTGTAGTTTTCACCGAACAGTGTTGAAGCGGCTACGTTGAAGTCGCCGGGAAACATTTGCCGGAGACGTCGAATTGCATCGAATTCCCTTTCGGCTACGTCGCATAACCGCCGAGCGGCCATGATTTCCTTGGTGTATTCTTTACATACCTCATGAGCCAAGACATAGTTTAGGAAGTTTTTGACCACCCCGCAAAACATGGCTACTTCCTCTGCTCCATCACCAAGTATTCTGGGTGCTCTGTAAGATCTATGGAACTGTTAGTGTATTGGACAAGATATGCTCATAATACAGCAACTCACAGAAAGCCCTTGGCAACTCCCTCCCAATCCACAACCCAATTTTCGGTATCTGAGGGGTCATAGTACTTGGCATTGCTAGCTCGAACAAAATCTGTAGCTTGAATAGCGGCAATCTCAGCTGCAGTGGAATTGTCTAATGTTTCTTGATCAAGACCGCCATTGAAAGATTTGGTGCCAGATTCGATTCCGCCCAAAGCAAAATACTTTGTAAGAATATTCGCACGAGTGCTATCAAACTTGCGCCTAACAATAGTCAGATTATTAGCTAACAAATTCTGCATGTTGACAAGGTATGTATGAATAACTACCGTGCTCTGTATCTCTGAATGCATGTTTCAATACGCCTTTAAATCTTGTCAGTGTATGAAATATAGTTCGGAAATGATTGCATACGCAGCGAATGCTCGGCCTCTGCAAAGTTGTTAGCAAAGTTGACTGAGAAGGTATGGGGTACTTACTCGTGGTAGATATCACATTCCTCTTCATATTCAACTGGAGTGAGAGGTGGGTCGGCATAGAATTCTACAGTGTCACGTTAGAGGTATATTCGGACTTTTCATGTGTAACTGGTCTTGCATACCCTCAAATCCCGTTGGGCTTGCTGTCTTTTTCTTTCCACCGCTCTTTTTCTTCTTCTTCTTCTTGGGCTCACCATCTCCACCTTCAGTAACTTTTGCGTCACCATCTGCGCCTCCATCAACCGCGCCTTCGCCCTTCTTGTCGGACTCTTCAGGAGTGACGGGGAGTCTAGCAACCGGTGTGTTTGTACCAGAAGCGGGGGTAACTGATAAATGGACTGGGGTTGGAGGTGGGACTCTTGGAGGGGCTGGTGGTGTTTTCATACCGGTCGCAATCTCTGGGATGTTGATGTGTATTCTCTCATCGTCGCTAGAGCTCGCCTTTGAACCGATACTCAACAGCTGATCTCTTGTATAGCGCTTGCCCATTTTGATGTCGGATTCATCAGTAGCTCCATCAACCCCCCGTAAGGCAGTCAAGTCGAGCTCGCTGATGGCACGAGATAACTCCCCAGGTTCGGGACCTACAGAGTGAGGCGCCATGATGTTGAGCTACCTAACTCAAATGGATGGATCAGTATCGCAACCAATAATGTAGAACCACTTGGTGGAGAAGAAGTGTCGGTACTTACGACGGCGAATTTTGGTTGGCTGGGTTTTATTACAAGAGGAAGAAATATAGAAGGCTGTGCAAAATTTAAGAGTTGGGTTACACTACCTTGATGTTGTTGGTTTGTAGTGGTTGTGGGGAAGTTGCGACTTCTTTGCGAAGGTCTCTTGAGAAAGTGGTTGCGGCCCAATGTGATGAGTCAAGTCAAATCAAGTCAAGGTGAATCTTATATTGTGGGTTAAACAATCCTAAAGTGAATTCAAATAATTTGATACAAGTGCGATGAAGAAATAGCAAAGAAAACGAAAAGGTCAACGACTGCAACGACTGCGGCAACTGCGGAGTGAACCAGGGTCAGTTGAATCTGGAATTAGGACTTGGTGTAATAACGGTAGATAAATTGATTTTGTAGTAGCGATTGTTTCAAACTTTTCGTTTGCAGTTTCTTTCTTGGAGATATCGTCAAACAATGACACAGTAGTAGAAGTGAAGAGTGAATCACATTGACTAGATGCTGAATTGTGTGTGTGTGTGTGTACCTATGTGTGTGTGTGTGTGGTTGGATACAACAGCTGATGTGGTTCGAGTGAAAACAACCGTTCATGTGTGTATGGTGTGGTGACTGGGAAACCCAAAAATGGTGAAGAAATTATAATCAAAAGAGTCAAGTCGCCGGTAAGGTCAAGCAAGGAAGGCGCACACCAGATAAACGAGAATAAAATAATAACGAAAATAATAACGAAAATGAAAATGAAAACGAAAACAAAAATAAGTTCTTCAATATAATTACCTACCTAGTATCTTTTAAAAACGGTGGTACTAAACTCGCGTTGAATCTTGATATCACTGATTGATATTGATGCACTTTTCCATCTTTACCTACCTATTTTTATTCATTGGATTTGCTAACATTTCAACTTTTGGTTCTTCTGGTATGCAAACGAGCGAGCAAACATTAGACCCGCCTTTCTATCACCAGCACCGCCGAGTACCTTTTTCATAAGGTTTACCGTTGAAAGTCAAGATCCTGGTTGCGGGGAACTGCAGATTGTGGTGATGGGGATGGATGAACGTATGGATGGACAGTGACGGTAAAGAACATACAAAAAATACCTGCTAGGTAGATGATTAAGTACCCAGGTAATGCTTCATTCCATAACATCCCCTGTTTCAACTTTCCTATTGGAGTTGGATGAGTCTATTGATGGCTCCATATCGGTCGCCATCCGTCCGCCATGAAGAATGCCTTGTGCCCAAACATTGCTTCTCCTTCTGGTCCTGACCGTCCCCTTTCTCACACTACTGCAAGGCAGCACATCTTCGCATTAGAGTTATTGAAGCTTACTCGTCCATGGATCCCTCCCTCCATGCTATGTTGGAAGGATGTAAATAAGGTACTTGGTGACATTGATGAGGGTACATTGCAGGTGGCAGTGTCGGATAAAATATGCGAAATGAATCAGCAGGAATCGTGCATGTACTATTCTGTCCTTATACTGGGTCTCAAAGGAACACCTAGGTAGTTCTGTTCTCTACACCTGATGAGGGGAGGCGCTACACTTCCTTGATGAGGAAAGGTTTCAGCGGTTTGCCATCTCTCGCCAAGCTATACGACTAGGTATGTACTAGGTATTTAATTACTTCCCGCATATAAAATTGTCCCTTAGCTCGTCTGGGTTCATCTTGCGCGCCCAATGTGAAATCGGAAATCTGATTAATCTCGATAGCCACCGGTGCACTCACTCCTCATGATCCTCAAATGCTCTCTTTTAATAATTAATTATTATTGAAGCCACGACAGACAAACGTCTCACTCCAGACGCCCCTTTACCACACACACACACACACACACACACACATACACACGCACACACCCTTACAATACTCAGCCTACTCTTACTCCTCCTCTTACCACTCATATATTAAGCTTTCTTCTTTTTCTAGCGCCAGAAGACAAATAGAAGGAAAAACCTATTCCTGGTTCTTCCTTCACTCGATACATATATTCTAATACATTCCTTCCAATAATGATATTCTCTTGAGACTTTGCGACGACCACAAAATATAAATACAATGGCCAAACCTCTCCCAATTCATGCCGACTTGATCGACTGCAACTACGCTGTCGCAGGGCAGTAAGTGCCAAGTTCATCTTCGGCCTTGTAAGACTTAAACATTAACCTTCAAATAGTGACGGCACTCTTTCCGACATTGATGGCGAATTGTTTATCAAGCCTTGCACCGATACCGAGATCGCATTCTATAACGACACTATAGCAGGGCACCAAGACTTTTACGATTTTATGCCCGAATTTCTTGGAACTTTGCAACTGGATGAGAACCAGAACAAATCTTTTGAAGAAAAGGCGACCGAGTTGATTGCGCAGCATGCCAAACCTGAAGTGTCATACCCTGGCAGGACTAATGGCAAGAGAATTACTACCAATCAAGCCGTGGTTCTTATGAACGCATCGCACGGCTTCGTAAAGCCCAATATTCTCGACGTCAAGCTTGGTGTACGATTATGGGCAGATGATGCTCATCAAGAGAAAAAAAAGAGGTTTGACAAAGTTACGCAACAAACCACACACAAAGATCTTGGCTTTCGCATCGCAGGTATGAGAGTATGGCAGGGACCCGATGCGAAACGCGATGATATAGACGAGGATGGCTATAGAATATATAATAAAGATTACGGCAGGTTCGAATTAGATAATAGCAATGTTCACGAAGCATTCAAGAATTTCATCTTCACAAAATCAGCTGGTATCGACAACGAGCTAGGAAGATTAATATCCCAGGCCTTTCTCACAGATTTGAGAAGAATACAGGATGCCTTGGAAAGTCAGGAGAGCAGAATGTACTCTGCTAGTCTTCTCTTCGTTTTTGAAGGCGATGGAAAAGCATTACGCGCTGCAATGGAAGAAGCTAGCAGGACCCCACCTCCAACCACTATGGAACATGCTTCATCATCATCCGGAGAAACTCACTCATCCTTTGAAGACGACGAGGAGGATGAAGATTTAGAAGAAGAATCTTTTCCCAAAATCTATTCTCTAAAGGTCATAGACTTTGCTCATGCTACATGGACTCCTGGCTTAGGACCGGATGAAAATGCTCTTGTGGGAGTACGTAGCGTGGGAAAAATTCTGGAGAAGCTGGCGGAGTCATAATGGACAGGATTATAATAATGTCCAATGGCATATTGAGTATACTATGCTCTAGGAGAGCTGCTGGTGTGCGGGAGTTGTAGGAGTCATGGGCATGTCAAATGCAAGGTATCTTCATGGAGTTGCTTGGACAGGGCACACAACTATACATGAGCATGGCTGTTTATTAAAAGATTAAGATACCCCACTGCGATTGGACCTCTAGAAGTCTGCATATGCAAGCATATGCGTTCATTTTGCTTTCACTTCTCATCTATCCGGTTTAGACACGGTTAATAATATACACTTATGGTCCGCGTCCTTCTCGTATCTATATTCATATATGTATGCTTAATATGATTGATGCTGAAGAATGCGCATCTCAGCTTCATAACGTGAGGTGATGGTGGCTTTGAAAGTGCGTTGTCCCCATCGGCCAAGCCCGGTCTCTGACGTACTGTCGTGAAATACTAATGAGCTACGGTATGCTTATTCTATCGACTAATCAAACAAGGGGCTAGATTGGGAGTTGTTGGGCTTTGCATTTCAGAAAGTATTACATAGCAAAGCTGTAATTGTATGTCAAGTATGTGGATGTTCAAGAGGTCGCTGAGATGAGATTTCTTTGATAGTTGTAGGCGCCCATTTAATTCGTTTTGATTAATATCGAGTGCGTAACAAGGTACCTATGTATTCAAAATTCACTAAAAATATTCATCTATCCATCCAAAATTTATTCGATAATTTATCGAAATTCTGTGCTTCAAAAATATACAAATCGATATCGACTAGTAAAAGCCCAACCAACTGATAAATTTCACATGACAAACGCGTCGCGTGAATGAAACAACCATAGCGCACCATAAGGCTGAGAAACCCCTGCCACGGAAACCTTGAAACCCCATATCTTTGAACTGGGAGCTCGACACTACACTCCCGCTCCCTAGCTAAAAACTTTACCCCATGCTCCACATCTTTCCAGCGTAACCATACCTAGACACGATCATGTCGATACCGGGGCTTGGTCAAGCTGTCCATGCTGCTGTAAGTTGTAATGCATGTATGAAACTCCAAAATACTCAATTTATTAACTCGTGGGTGTAGAGAACTGCAGCACCAGCAGCTGTTGCGCATACGAATATTCATGAGCTTCAGGCTAACTCGGAATGGCGCTTTGAAGTCGCCATCGGGGCGAGCGTTGAAGTCAAGGTATGGATTTTATAATATTCAATTCCATTATAGTATATATTCTCAACGAAAACCCCCAATCTAACCACTCACTCAGGTCCTCTCCGGCACCGCAGAAATATTCGGCACAGAACTCGCGGTCAACCACACATACACATTCCACGGCACCAAATCCTCCATCTACACCTGGCACGGCTGTCGACTCGAAGTAAACGGACCATGCGAGGAATACACCGCCGAGGAAACCCCCATGATCTCCTACATCAACACGCATTTCGCGCTGGAGAACCTACGATCCGAAGCGAAGAAAGCAGGACAGGATGGCCCGCGAGTCATCATCGTCGGACCTAATAATACAGGAAAAACCAGCTTGGCGAGACTGCTCACCGCGTATGCGATCCGCATGGGACGCCAACCCATCGTCGTGAACACGGATTCGCGCGAGGGAATGCTGAGTATACCGGGGAGTTTGACGGCCGCGGCGTTCAAGAGTATTGTGGATGTGGAGGAGGGGTGGGGGAGTAGTTCGACGAGCGGGCCGAGTCCCGTGCCGGTGAAGCTGCCGTTGTGTTATTACTATGGGCTTCCGAGTCCGGAAGATAATGTGAAGTTGTTTAAGCCGGTGGTCACGAGGCTGGCGTTGGCGGCGACGAGTAGGCTGCAGGATGACCCTGTGTGTAGGGAAACGGGCATGATTATTGATACGCCGGGGGTAATTAGTCAGGGGAAGGGAGGGTATGATTTGATTTCTCATATTGTGTCGGAGTTTGCAGGTGAGTTTGTCGGTTTGGGGATTTGGGTTTGAATGAAAGTGTGGACTAATGTGATTGCCAGTTAATATTATCCTGGTCTTGGGCTCGGAACGTTTACACAGTGAAATGTTACGGCGATTCTCAACCCAAAAGACTGATAACGGAGAAGCCATTACTCTCGTCAGGTTAGACAAGTCAGGAGGTTGTGTTGATAGAGATGATACATTCATGCAACAAATGCGGGAAGCAACTATCAAGGAATACTTTTTCGGAGATGCAAAAAGAACCTTAAGTCCGCATACACAACTTGTTAATTTCGACGAGCTTTCGATTTATAAAGTCAAAGAAGGTATGCAATATTCTTCTCTACCCTCACACCTCATATTATCTTCAGAACACTAACACTCCCCAAGCACACTCAATGCAAAGTGCATTTATGCCCGGAGGAGAAGAAGAAGCTGAACCCACACTATATGAAAAAGTAGAGCCAACACCCTCAATGTTGCATTGCATATTCGCTGTCATGCACGCATCGACTCGCGATTCTCAGGATACTATTCGAGATGCGAGTGTCATGGGTTTTGTATATGTAGCAGAAGCCGATGAGAAGAAAAAGAGAATGAAGATTCTGGTACCGCTTAACACGAGAGTCACGGATAGACCATTGATTTGGGGTAGCTGGCCTGAAGCCCCGGTAAACTTGATGGGATAATCAAATAATACACAATATTACCCAGAAGAAAAGTTCTAATACATGTTTTTGCGCTGAATGTTGTACCATGTGAAAGCAAATCCAATAGTAAAAAACTCCTGCGATAAAACTAAAAATATCCTGCCCGCATTACCAAACTTACGCCGGTTCGCATTGGTCTGCTCATAATCAAACCAACCTGGATATCCCTCGGTCATTCTTCATTCTTAATTCATATCGCAATTCCCATTTCTCATCTCGCCGCTCATCTACCACACTCTAATCCCTCGACTGCACCTTACGATCTCCCCTAACAGCCTCCGCATACGTGGGTGGCACAGCCCCTCCACTACTTCCCTCTCCACCCTGTCCCTGTCCCTCTCCCGCATTCGTCCACGTCCCATTCTGCTGTTGCTGAACCGTAGGTGCTTCCATCGGAGCATTAGTTCCATACCCTTGCTGTTGTCTCTGCGTGCCACTCGATTTCTGGGGCACGCGCTGCGCTCGTCCATTCGGGCCCTGTACGACGACATACGTCACACGAGCATTTTCCGAGTCGGGAATGGCGTCGTAGTGAGCGTCTTGGTCGGGGAATTTGGCGATAATATACCAGGCGTGCAGGAGACCCGGGAGGAAACCCAGCATGCAGAGGAGAATGTTGATCAGGGAGTCGGCGGAGCAGAGGCCGCGTTTTACCCAGACTAGGGGTGGGGGTTAGTGGATGAGCGTGCTGTTGTGGTTGGGAGGGGGAGACGTGGTAGGAGGGGAATGGGCTGTTGTATGTGGTTGCTGGGTTCTTGGGAAGGAGTACAGAGTTGGGAATAGTTATGCTTACCTGCGAGAGGGGGAAATAGAATGGCGATCAAGCCGAGGAAGATATCGGACGAGCACATTTTCGATTTGTTTGATGTATGTATATGATTATGCGTGTTTTGTAGGTTTAAAGGGTTCTTTTATCCTGCACAGAATGGTAGTTGGTCGAAGGAGCGGGTTTGGATTTATGCGAAATCAAATGTCTCTGTTCGCGGGCGAAGCAGATTCTTGGTTGTGCAGGTGGTTCGTCATCGGAGATCGGGCCTTGCGAGTCAAAGAACGCACAAGGAAATCATTCTTACCTCTTTGAAATTAGCGTTAATGCACATGATGCAGTCTTGATAGGTTTATCGATAAGGTGATCGGAAAGTCGGACTCAAATATTGCAGCTAGACAATCCTTGTCGCGCTTTAGGTCCAGACATTTGATGATTAAAAAAGTTCAAGATTTAATCTGTTGCGCATTACGATTGTACATATAATTTACGAACGACAAACATGCCGGGAAATAATATGGATGTCGATATTGAGGAAGAGGATGATCCAATAGTCAGCTCTTACGATATTTTCATTAAACCCCACATCTCTGAAGGTCGAGAAATTTATGTATTACAATTTCCCAATCGCGATATTGAGCAACGATACGCTGGGTCAAATGATGCTCAACCTCTCAAGTTTCGAACGAAGCCAAAGGCCGGAATGGTCGAAATGGATATTCCAATCGATGCGCGCAGGAATTATGATAAGGATAAGGGTGTGAAATGGGGAGATGCTATCAAGAAGAGTCAAATGGTCAAGGGTGGAGGAAGTCATGGTTTACCGGGTGGTTTTGGAATTGGAGGAGCACAACCAACTGGCAGAGGAAGAGGACGGGCACAAGAGCTTGACCCTGAGAAAGTAATGGCGGATTTTGAAGGTGCTATTCGGACGGAGCAGGTTTTGGTTAAGCAAACTCTTGGTGGTCAAATCATTCCCGTCGATCAAAATAGTCCTCAGTACTTTTTAGGTGCTTTTCAGAGTGGTAATTGGAGATATTTTCTTTTCATTCTTGGGCAACATGCTAATTCAATCCAGATAAACTTCATCTCACTCCAATTGATCACATGGTACAACTGAGGCCTCAATTTCATCATATCGACGCACATGTAGAACAGGAAAAGCAAAACCGACCTCGCGAAGGACCTGCACCAAAAGCTACGGAAGCTCGAGCTATTCATATGACGGTTAAGTCAAGTATTGACGGAGAAGAAGATGCAAGTGATAATATTGGCGTACGAATCTCTGCTGCGCAACAAGAGCAATGGGTAAAGCACCGATATGTTGACGAGGATCATCAATCTGCTTGGGAATGCTATCATGAAAATATGTTTATCTATCCTGAGCCGGATGAGAAAGGAGAAGAGCAAGAACTTTCGCCAGATGTGGTTCCAAAGTTAACCACTGGGATAGATGATATGGCATATATGGATACAATCAGTGCGCCAAATAATGCAGCGAAAATGTCAAGGGCCAAGGTGGATGCGCAAACGATTGATCTTGATGCAGATGATGAAGAATAGAATTGTATGATATGGGTTCATTCTGGCGTATAAAATCAAAAAAGATACCCCGCACATGTCCTTGGTAGACGAGATACTAGGTAGACAATTGAACATACTACAGCAAAACAATTTTGTATTTGTATACTTATTTGAGATGGAATGAATATATTTTTGTTGCATACATCTTGTATGTATATACTCGAGTAGCTTTTTTCATGTTTTATCTATAAATCTACTCTAGCTAGGTAGGTATCAATCAAGATACTGTGCGTGAGGCTTGATATATCCTAAATCCGAATACAGGCAGGCGATAACGATAAAAAAGTTCCGGCGTCATTCATTATCAACCATAGCTCGGCCGATACTCATTACTAGGTAGGTAGATAGCTTTACTTGCTTGCTATCCTAAGCTCGCCATCCCACCCAAACCAACCATTTTTACCACACTTCCTTCCACGCAATTTGCAGATTCAATATGGCGTACCTGGCTCCGATACATAGACCAAGTAGTGTACGACTTACACTGCGATTGAATCTTTTAGATCATAGAGAGGAATGTCTGGTACTTGCGTAAGTAGTAATCTATACACGATTCCATGATTCAAAAGCATAACACAATGGAATACTGACTTCTCTACAGGAAAGCAAATCGATTAGAAATATGGAGGCCCACAGAAGAAGGTCTCACGATGGCATATTCGAAATCCATATATGGCCGCATCTCCATGCTGCAAAAGATCCAACCTGCGGGATCCAAGACCGACCATCTCTTCGTGGGGACCGTACGAGCACAATACTTTACCGTGATGTGGAATCCCCAGACGCATAAACTGGATACCATGCAATCGTTCGTCGATGTTTCTCAAGAACACATGCGGGATTCCGAAAGTAGGGATAGATGTCTTGTGGATCCGACGGGGCGATTATTAGTTATGGAATTGTACGAGGGAGTGCTGAATCTGGTGAAGATTGTAAAGCCTAGGGGAGGCAAGACGGATTACTTGGAGAACCCGGAACAAGTGAGGATTTCGGAGATGAAGGTTCGGGCGAGTGCTTTTTTGTATACGGATACTAAACAGCCGAAATTGGCTTTGCTGTATCAGGATGCGAGGGAGAATGTGAAATTGGCGACATATAGGATGCTGGATGATAAGGGACAGCTCATTTTACAGTTCGATCCGAAGAAGAATAGGGAAAATGATGTGGATGATTTGTGTGTTGGAGCTATGCATATCATACCGGTTCCCAAGGCGAGAGATGAGGCGAGCAAGAGATATATTGTTAGGAACGCCACGACTGCCAAGGCTAATCTAGGAGGGCTGGTTGTCTTGGGCGAAACGAAGTTTACATATCTGGATGATGAAAGTAAAGCCATTGTCGAATATGCGTTGGATGAAGCTGTATTATGGGCGGCGTGGGAACCGATAGACGAGAGAAATTATCTATTGGGGGACGATTATGGCTTTTTATACATTTTAACAATACTGGTCGATGGTGCTACAGTTACTGGACTACAAGTCGTAAAATTGGGTCAGGTATCTAAGCCTACATCTTTGGAGAACTTGGGAAATGGAATCTTTTATATTGCGTCACATGAAGCGGACAATCAGGTCGTTCAAATTGATTTGGAGAATCCAGAACACGGTGTTACGTTGCTACAGACACTGCCGAATATTGCCCCAATACTTGATTTCACGGTCATGGACATGGGTGGGCGAGAGGGAGAGACTCAATTGAATGAATATTCTTCAGGACAGGCCCGATTAGTTACGGGCAGTGGAGGATTTGAGGGAGGAAGTTTAAGAAGTGTTCGGAGTGGAGTTGGACTTGATGACACCGCGATACTTGCCGAAATGGAAGGCATCCTTAAGGTCTTCGCGTTGCATTCTGGTCCAAGTCTACCGAATGATACTCTTGTAGTGTCATTTTCAACAGAGACTCGATTCTTTAAGTTTGATTCACAAGGAGATATTGAAGAAGTGGAGACTATTAAGAATTTGTCTTCTACTTCAGAAACACTGCTAACTTATAACCTCGATGAAGGTTGTGTATTGCAAGTCACACAACATGAGGTAGCAATACATGGCAAATCTCCCGGTCATCGATGGCAGCCTCCTGACGGACAGATAATCACGGCAGCTTCAGGAAACCAGGACTATATTCTACTTTCGTCTAATGGACGTACCTTGGTCACTTTATCAATTCAACAAAATTTAGCCGAGGTCGCATTTCAGGAGCTTGGAGATGATCAAGTAGCTTGCATTCATGTACCCCAAGTACTGGGTGATATAGGTGTCATTGGCTTATGGAAGTCGGGATCGGTATCTCTGCTTGATCTCGCAACTCTCAAGACTATCGTATCTGAGGATCTACGACGAGCTGATGGAGCTTCCATACCAAGAGACATTGCTCTTACTCAAATTCTACCCCCTGAACTTTCAGGCCCAACATTGTTTGTTAGTATGGAAGATGGTATTGTGTTGAGCTTCAATGTCGATAAGACTGATTGTTCACTTTCGGGACGAAAAAGTATTGTCCTTGGAACACAACAGGCGCAACTTCAGATTTTACCACGGGATAATACAACTTTCAATATTTTTGCAACATGCGAGCATCCTAGCTTGATATATGGTTCTGAAGGTAGAACTGTGTATTCGGCCGTCACAGCTGAAGATGCAATCGCAGTATGTTCGCTGAACAGTGTAGCGTATCCAGATTCGGTAGTTGTCGCTACAACGAATGAACTCAAACTCGCAGTCATCGACAACGAGAGAAGAACACATGTCAGAACTTTACCGATTGGTGAGACCGTAAGGAGGGTAGCATATTCAGCCAAAGAGAAATCGTTTGCGATTGGAGCTATCAAACGTGAACTGACAAAGGGACAAGAAGTTGTCACGACTTCTTTTAGACTTGTCGACGAGGTTGTTTTCGGTGAGCTAGGAGAACCATACTATTTACCATCAAATAATGAAATCATCGAGACTGTTATACGAGCGGAACTTCCAACAAGACATAGCAGTGGCGAATTAGTCGAGCGCTTCCTTGTCGGTACAAGTTTCCTTCATGAGGAAGAGGCGAATATCCGAGGTCGTCTTCTTATTTTTGGTGTCAATGCCGACAGAGCTCCATATATAATTGCTTCTCACAATCTCAAAGGTTCTTGTCGATGCATTGGTGTACTCGATGGTAAAATCGTAGCGGCACTCAATAAAACAGTCGTAATGTACGACTATGAGGAAACCTCCACAACATGCGCCAAACTTAATAAACTAGCAACATATCGATGTTCAACTTGTCCCATCGATATCGATATTACAGATAATGTAATAGCAGTAGCAGATATTATGAAATCAGTTGCGCTGGTCGAATATACACCCGGGACCGATGGCCTTCCAGATAAACTTGAGGAGGTGGCAAGACATGCACAACAAGTCTTCTCAACGAGTGTCGCAGAGGTAGATACAGACACGTATTTGGAAACAGATCATGATGGGAATATAATCTTGTTGAAGAGGAATAGAGAGGGTGTTACGAGAGAAGATAAATCTAGAATGGAAGTTACTTGTGAGATGAATCTTGGAGAGATGGTCAATAGGGTGAAGAGGATTAATGTGGAGACATCCAAAGATGCTCTGTTGATCCCGAGAGCTTTTCTCGGCACTGTATGTTCCTTCTTCTTCCTTCTTCAATTAATGAATCATTGACACTAACAACCCCCAGACCGAAGGATCAATCTACCTCTTTTCTCTCATCCCCCCACAAAACCAAGATCTATTAATGCGTCTCCAAACCCGTCTAGCATCTCTCCCTTCCGCCTCTTCCCTCAAAGGACACTCAGACTTCACATCTCCCCATCAAATCGAACTCTCGCCCGGTAATCTCGATTTCAATAAATACCGTTCCTACATATCCGCCACACGGGAAACAAGCGAACCTTTCAGATTTGTAGACGGGGAGTTAATCGAAAGATATCTGGATTTGGAGAGCGAGGTGCAGGAACTTGTGGCGGAGGGGTTGGGTGTCAAAGCGGAGGATTTGAGAGGTGTGGTTGAGGGATTGAGGAGATTGCATTAGAGGGAGTTGTCAAGGGGGGAGGGGAAGCGAGAGTGAGAGAAAATTTGACGGGTGGACATCTAGGATGCGGATCTGCATATCGATACGAGTGGAATGAGATAAGTGAGTCGAGTAAAGATATCTAAGGCTAAGGTAAAAAAAAATAAGAAGCAAGAAAACAGGCTTTCTACACGTGTCGAAAATGAATAAGGTCATAAATCACGTAGAGGAGGGTATCTATTGCTGTATAGTACGCACCAAGGTATAGATGATAGATATACTTCTATAGATTCATCTAGAGGACGAGGAAAATAAGAATACAAATTGTGCTCTGCAGAGTCAATCGACTATATGGCTGCTGAGGTAAAGCGAAAGGGAAGGTATTCTACGTGATAAATTTTCCTTGAGTTATTTGAGCGATGGAACAGCAAGGCCAATAATTCACAAATCTGGAGGGCTATACATCGAAGGATTTTCTAGTAGAACTTACGATGCGTGACTTTCATCAAGTCACCTGCCAAGTTCACACATAGTACGCTCAGAACAATTTTTTTTAGCTTGTCTTCATTTTCATTTATTCAGCTCCATGATATGACTAGCCCGAGCTACTAAGATATCTATAAACAACAGAAAAGTCCTTGCCCTTACAATTCTCCTGTTGTTCCACAGCTTCATAAACCTCTCGAGCTCTATTACCAAGCTCAAGTTTGGCCTGAACTTCTTCTGCTGCTTTCAATGCAAGCCCTAGATCTTTCTTCATGAGACTTATACCAAAACCTCCACTATAATCTCGTTCGGCTGGTGCACCAGCTACAACACCCTTGACGGGATTGTTGAGTTCACTTGGCCAACATTTGCCAGTACTACTGTTAATCAAATTACCTAGAACTTGTGGATCGAGACCCCACATTATTCCCAAGTTCATGGCTTCAGCTGTTGCAATGTTATTGATCGCCAGAAGGTAGTTGTTGGCGAGCTTTCCGGAAAGACCTGCACCTTGAGCTCCACAATGTAACACCCTCTTTCCCATCATGGTGAGTATGGGAGTCACACGATCAACTAGATCATCCGAAGCCCCAAGCATAAAGGTCAGAGTTCCGGCAGTTGCGCCAACAACACCTCCTGACATCGGCGCATCGACGAATCGACCTTGTTGCGTTGTATGAACTGCCCTAGCGACATCTCTAGAGGATGTTGGATCAATTGTGGAACAATCAATGAAAAGACGATCAGGATTGGCGACTACAGATGTAGAAAGTGGAGGCTTGAGTATTTGACTAAAGACGTTCTTCACATGTGCTGGTTCTGGTAAAACGGTAATGGTAGTTTCCTGCAAACAATATCTATTAGCAATTGAAACAGATATTTTTTCAGACAAACTAGACAATTGATTGAAATAAAATCAGAGGATTGGCTTTGTTGTATAATATAAAAATCATTAGAAGATCAACCAAGACGGTTGACCCCAACTTAGATCATTCATGGAACAAACTCATCACGTAAAAGGGAAGCAATTTGATTGCGAGGGACGAAAGTGTAGAGGTATAACTTACAGAATTCTCGGCGGCTTCTCTAATACTACCTGAAGCCTCGACAGCAGCGCCAGTTCCAAGAGCTTTTGTGTCCTTTGTGAATCTTTCAACTGCTTCAGTATTGATATCATAGACTCGGATCGTATCGGCAGGAGGTAATTTGGCTTGAAGATTTTTTGCCATATTGTATCCTGTCTAATGTTAGCGATTGATTCCCTTTTTTGGTAGATTCAATGTTGTCATACCCATTTGGCCGAGACCAATAAACCCCCATTGCTTCTGTCTTCCCACTGATGATGAGAAGCTCCTTTGCTGAACAGATCGGGATAATGACCGCACAAATGGCGCCGATGTCCTCACATTTACCCTCATCTTCACAATTCAATTCACGTTTTCGAAAGGTCGATTGAAAAGAACAAGTGGGCGTTTTAATAAAAAACAAAAGGTTGAAGCGGATAGCCTCCATATGGGCAACCGTACAAGCTGACGAATGAACGAATGTGGGTGCTCCCTCGGGTGATAATTAGTTGAATGGGGAAGGGAGCATGGAGGATGTGGGGAAGTTAGTCTGGTTGCGCTGCCCGAGGCTGCTTTGCTTCCTGAACCCTTGAACCGTTACCCCGATACCCGACAAAAGCCGACAAGATCAGCAGTTTTGCTTTCAATCTATGATAGGAAATACCTCACATGAGGTTAAACCTTGAAAGTTCTATGCTTGCTAACCAATGCTAATTGCGAGATTAGTTCAAGGAATGAATGTATAGCAAAAGAATTGATCATTGATAATTGATATCTTCATATTTTGTGCTTTGTTGAGAATCTGGAGATAAAAATGGGAGAGATATAGAAGAAGTATGGGAATAAAATGAAAAAGAATTGTAGAAAAGTTTGAAGAAAAAATGGAAATATATGCTTAGTCATTCTATAAGCGAAGTAGCTTACCCCTGTCAAATGAAGAGCACTGATAAGAAGCGTTGAGAAAGTTCCATCAAGAGTCCATTCCATAATCTATCAACTTGCACAGTCCAGTGATGGGGATTATTGATCCATAAATCAAGGTCGGCACGTCATCAAACAACCACAATTATAGAATTAGAATCTCAATCGTCATCATACTGCTACACTACTCCGTAAGATCTCCTCAAATTCGGCTCAGATAATGCGGGGTAGGAGGTTCTGAACTCAATATCGAGGCACATATTGGACGAAACAATCCACATACCAAACTTGTATACCTGCGCATATGCTTCGGGCTGTTCTTCGGTTCACAAGGGAGATCGACGATCAAGTAGTCTCTCGTACTTATGTATATCCTGTAAACATTGAGGGTGGATTATACTTTCGTACACGATTGGATTCATCCGTTGCAAGGGAGCCATTGAACATATGAAGCGTAGTGAATTACGCGGTTCGATGAAGGGGATATAGTAATATAATTAATGTGTACCTATCCCTGACCAAAAGACTCACTCGCTATGCTATAAACGATTGTCAAGAGCACCGAAAGGTAGCTCATTCTTGCTGCCATGCTATTCTATGACCGAATCCTGTATGATATCCAAAATCCTGACCCAAGCCCGAACCCCTATCCGAACTACCGTCCGGAAAATACAAAAGTCCTCATATCTATCCCGTCTATACCCAATCACCTATCTCTTCTTTCCTCTTCCGCCCTCGACTACTGCTTCCAATGCTCCTGCAGCCCGTCTCTCCCTCCTCCTGAACTCTCCATTGAATATTTCCGGCAACATCATCTTCGCATTTGCATGTTCTTTAGCAAACCCCACCTCTGCAGAATTTCCAAATTTCGCTCTCGTTACCCTAACAGCCTCTTCCAACATCTCTGTTCCCACACCCGTACCTCTATACCTTGCTCTTGTAGTCCATGCCCTGATGACACCTTTCCCTCCTTTCTTCCCACTCTTTCCTTTCCTTGGCGATCCATTGACATGGGGAGCTCGTTCAATGCGCAATATCAGTGCTCCAATTAGTTCTTCCCCCTATCGAGATCCAATAATAACATCTTCTTCCCCTTCATCGTTTTTGGCAAAATCCCAATTGAACTCCTCAGCCGTGTGCAAATAGCCTGCAGTGGCAGCTCGAACTGCTACCAAACATGCCATTGTTACTCCTGCTAGTGTAGTTACAAGTAATCCAAAATCGCTGCTGTCTGTGTATTGCCATTTTGTAACAATTCCAATTATTAATGCGTAAAAAGTAAGAATGAGAGGATGGAAGATTAATGCTTGGGCAGCGATTTGTCGTTGTTGGGCAATGGAATCTGCGACTAGTTTCAGAGCTTTCGTTTTATCCTCTTTGCTGTCTAACGTGGTAGTTGTGAGAGAGGGAATGCCGTCGAGGGGATCGGGAACAATAGTATCATCGTCGATATTGGAGGACATTGTTGCGAGAGATGATGGGCGAAGTGGTGGAAGGTTGTGAGAAAATGATGCGCCCAGAATTGGAGTTGAGGTTGTAGAATTGAGTGTTGATGGCGGCAGGACCAGATTTGCTCGAAGGAAAGTAAAGAAAGCTGGTGGGGGTTTTCTATTAGCAAAGCTTGACAAGACTTTTTGTGAATTGGTGTTAGACGATAAGTTGTCAAAGTTTGCGAAAATAAAGTATTTTAACATGTGAAGAGTTTCTTCTCACTCACAATTAAGGGATAAATTCCACAAAATAACAAAGGTTAATATCAATTGGATTGGTTGAAATAGCTTCCCACCTGCTCCGACTGAAAGTTTCACAGAAAACCTTTTCAAAACTTTTTGTCTTCCAAAAACCACAAACTTTTTTCGTACACTGAGAACCGGCGATGCAGCATAAAAATGAATACAAAAGCAATACTTCTCAAAGGAAAATATATAAATGAAGAAACTCACCAGCACTAGCTAGAAATCCAGGGACTGCATTCATTTTATCCACCACAATATTGGCAGTAGTAGTAGTAGTACTATTCCATGTCGTACCGCCAGCATATTGCGACCTTCTCAAATCTAATTCCCTGGGAATAGACACAGGCACGTGTCTAGGCATTTCCCCTAAAAAGGTAATTGTTACCAAATAACTCAACCTTTCTCGGTTCTTTTTCCAATTTCCGATACCATTCGCGTGAGGATGGATGATTTTATTGAATGGGATCAAAACTCAAGGATCTTAATCTTTTATATGGGATTTTGGGATACTTACTGACGTATGAATTCTGCACGTGGGGTGTCCCAGTTTAATTGGTGAGGAGCTTGTTTATCTTCTTATCGATATGCCAAGAGTTTGAAGTTTGATGGACATCAAGGATTGATTTGGAACCAAGACATGGGACATCTAGACACAAGCCATATTAAATCGCTTTGAGTGGATGAAGATAGGGCTTAGTAGACGAGGGGATGGAGGGGGAGGGGTGGGTGTGGGATAACATCCAGACTGGTCAACTGGTGCATTAGATGGTAGGCGATTTGATTGTTGATGGCTGTTGACTGTTGGCTGTTTGGCCTTTGACTTTGAGTTTTGGCTTTTGGCTTATCGTCAATGATAGCAATGGAGGTAGACGACTGATTGTGATATTGATGCCCAGTGGGTGGGCAGTTGGTGGGCAGATGTTGTGTAAGTATCGGTATCCAATCAGCCTCGCTTCCAGCTCTCGGGAGATTTTTATGGATAGGAAAGAAAACTCGTCCGTGTGACCAAATCTATCAGACAATCGTTGCCCATACTGGCGTGCTCGATCAGCTCCGTTTCCAAGGTCCTTTTCACTTATACTGAACTAATGCGTGGTCGTAGGAAATCACTTGAGTATGCAAGCTTCAATTTACTACCAATGATAGATGACTTTGACAAACATCCTAGATATCAGTCACCATATCCCTGGAGCCTCGATGCCGATGAGTTCAACTCTCTGTCAGGATTCTGTATCCTTATATTACGTATCATTGATGAAGTTTCATACTTCATTCAAAGGATCTTCTTGCCTCGTGAGCAACAACCAACCCACCTTTCGATCAAGCTCTGAAACGGTTGGGAACAAGTCCTAGGCTGCCCAGCGCTATGTCGGTTAGGGCGCCAAATTCTCCAGAAGGTGAAAGAACATTCTCACGATCCCATCAAGCCAAGAAAAAGTCCATGATACCAGCCACCAGTACGGATCTCCGGTATCAGAGCGCTGCGATTGTAAGCACAGGGTGTCCAATAGTCCGGACTGCATTCCAACAATCGAAACCCCATGAAGGACATCAAGTACAACAGGAGTTGAGTTGAGACTTGCTACAATTTACAATCCGTGTGGTCTCTGAAGCTGGAGCGTCTTTAACCTTAATAGATTGAAGTGGTGCACGGACCTCTGGATATAACCCAAACTTCCTCCAGCTTCAGAGACTCATCATGTTATATCTTTTCATTATGTCCTTGTTCAAACTTGCGTGAATATACCTAGTAGTTTCTCAGTACCGCAACAACTTCATACTTAGTAGTATTTTGACGATCACGTCGGGAACTTGGAGAAGAAACAGAAGGCAAGCTGCAAGAACATGACGATCATGGTTATTGAAAACGTTCTCAGTCGAAACGATTGAGCGTGTTTACGCCTCCAAGGAAGCCTTCAATTACAGAGAGAATGGAGATTGAGAGTGCTTCATCTATCTTTGGGACATCTGGAGTCTATATTTAGAAAAGAGTTGGAATCTTGGTAACAAGCCGCACGCCGCTCATTTCACAATCTTCTTTTGCACTTTCAACATTCCTAACGTTCTTTACGCGGTCTCAAGAACGTGAAGTAATAACTATCTCCTAGCCAACTCTACTGTTTTGATTCTTCCTATTATTACAATTTCAAAACATGCACCACGATGGTGCCTCAGCTAATCACCGAAAATGGAACAACTTCATGAGATCTACCTACTACTCTAGGACTGGGGAACTCGAAATTTCGGAAGCTAACGTCCTAGGTATGCGTAACATAGTAAACAATCGAACCTACAAACAACAAAAGCTATCACGATGGATATAAATTGAAGCAAGAGTCATCTAGGGAAACAGCATCAACAGCATCAACTCTCGACAAGAATTTTCGACATCTCGACAAACATCACATCACATCACTACACCAAACCACCTTCCAACACCAACCAACCATTACCCACTCAAGCCCGAACCCAAACACAAGACCCTTCAAACCAACCCACTCAAAATGCAATTCCGCAACACCCTTACCCTCCTCCCCCTCTTCCTCACCTCCACTCTCGCCATTCAAGTTACCTACGACCCCGGTTACGACAACGCCGCTCGCTCCCTCTCCGTTGTCTCCTGCTCCAACGGTCCCAACGGTCTCGAAACCCGTTTCCCCCAATACAAAGTCCAAGGCGATCTCCCCACCTTCGCCCGCATCGGCGGTGCATCCACAATCGCTGGATGGAATTCTCCTAACTGCGGTACTTGTTACACCTTGACGTATCAAGGCGTCTCAATCAATATCTTGGCCATTGATGCCGCGGCTACGGGGTTCAATATTGCGGAGAGCGCGATGAATACGCTGACTAATGGAAGAGCGGTCCAGTTGGGAAATATTGATGCGGATTGGACTTTGGTGACGCCTGAGGAGTGTGGGTTGCCGGCTGATGGGGGTGGGTCGCCGTGTAAGGCTTAGATTTAGGAAGTCTGGGGATGGATGGATATTTTGGGAGGGGGAGGGGACGGATTATGGGAGAATGATCTATGAAGAGGTGAGGAAGGTGGTTTGGTGTAGTGATGTGATGATTTGTTAGATGATCGACATCTGTTCGATCTTCTCAACTTTTTTCCTTAATCCTTTGAAATAATGTTAATGTTAATTTTCATCTGAACATTTAACGTGACTTGCATGTGTTGTTCCCAATTCTCTAAAAAGGCTATCAATTTATCACAATTTCATGCGTTAGTAACCTCACACAACCCATTTGCTCAAAATCCATGAACAATTTCTTTCCAAACCACTCAATAAACATCCCACAAACTAACCTTCCCATCCTTCCCTCCCACAGCAACCCAATGCGTTTCCCTCGCCTTCCTCAATCTCTCCCCCTTAACATCCAATTGTCCCAGTCTCCCCACCAACTCCTTCCCCTTCTCACCTCCTCCACTCTCCACTCCCCCCCCTAAAACATCCGCAACAGCAACCGCAAAACACCCATCCTTATGCCACTTCAGCACCGCCAATTCCCTCATCTTCGCCACTCCGTAGACTCTCGCTCTCCCGTCCCATCCGGCCGTCACGGCAATCTTGCCATCATTTCGCATCTCTATGCTTTGCTGTCCCGCATGTGCCGTTTTCAGCATTTTGGGCTCGTCTTTGGTGGAGCTTAGTATCGCTTTTGACTTTGAGGCTGGGGGAGAAGGGGAAAAGAGAGTTGTGGTGGTGGGGATTAGATATTTGATGATTCGATCATCGGCTCCACTAGTGAGGAAGAATTTGCGGTCGGGGCTGGGATCGAGAGAAAGGGAGAGGATCGGTTGAATGTGTGATTTGGAATGGTATATGGTGTTCCATTGTGGTGATCGAGACGAAGAAGCAGTTGAAGGAGCAGTAGAGAATGGTGAGATGGGAGAATTGAAGGAGAACACGGAAACTGATCCATCTTCATAACCGGAGAGAACGGTTAAGCATTTAGTGATAGGATGGAAAAAGAGCGATAGACACATTATCATGCCTGGCTTCTCTGGTCCCGGCGAAGGAATATTATGTAGGCGATGAAGGGTGGGAATATGGAAGATATCGATCTGGAATTGTTAGTTTCTCTTGCTTATTCCACGTGGATGATTACTTACTGATTCGGATGTTAACGTGTTCGGGACTGCGATTAACAATTGATCTTCACCCTTCTCGTCCTTCTGAATTTTCGCTTCCGCTTTTTCGTCTTTCCCCCTCTCTTCGTCCTCCTTCACCTTGATATCCGAATACAAAGGACACATAGCAAAGGCGCAGAAATTCATGGTGTTGACATCTAACATATGTCGAATCCATGGTTTTCTCCTCTCTTCCGAGACGGCATCAACGGGAAGAACTTTACTCATGAATTCCTCTTCTGATAAAGGAAGCTTCCATATTATTAATTTATTGTCTTTTCCATGCCTGCAAGATGTCAGCTTGCGTTCTTCTCTGCTCACCCCCCCTCCCCCTTTTCCAAACATGATGTCTAGTTAATCCCACCCGCTCCCCTTCTTCTTCCTCAACCACAAGTTCCCAAACCCCCAAACCTCTAACCTCCAAGAGGAAAGGAAAGAAGAAGAAGAAAAAAAAACTCACGTCACAACCCCCTCCCCCCCCTCCCCCACCCCCAGCAAAACCCCCTCATGCGCCCTCCAAACCGCAGTCCCCCTCCTACTCTCCAAACTCCACATCACAACCCATCCCTCCGCATCCCCCGTCACCAGTCTCGTATTGCCTCGTATGAACTTCGCTACGTGTATTGGAGTCGCGTGTCCGCGTAGAATATATGATGGTTGAGGTGCACCTGGAGGGATGGACATTGCGCCTGTATCAAAGTGCTTGAGAGTGCCCAAGATGGAGAGATAGGAAATCCGTGGTGTTTGGAAATCAAGTTTCTCATAGAACTATTGCCAGGAGTTTATTGATGAAATTGTTGTACGCCAGAAACCTGATCTCTTGAAATGTATAGATTCGTTACATAAGCATCACTGGAACCAAGACAATGATTTCTCCCTCTGCAATTTAATAATGAGAATTGTTGTTATTGGAAATCGTATTCTAGTTATCTAATGTTTCCTGGCCATGGACACCTAGATTCGTTGCTCAAAAAGTAGATACGGAACCTAACAGCTCAGTTCAACCCAAGAAACTCGCCTACAAGGTGCTAATCACCATCAAATAAATTTCTATCGACCGCTCCCCCAAAAGAATTTACCAAAACATTTCAAAAACGTTTTTGAAACGTTTGTAAACGACCGACACATTTAAGATGTGCAACAAAACTTTTCAAGATCATGATGAATCACGTGTCGCTTATATCATTGGTCAGTTCTCCTTCATAACTTCTTCGATGGTGTTGATGACTAACACAGGTTAGGTAGGCAGTTCTGAAAGTAATTTTCCTGTTGACCTAAGAATTGAAACACAGACATTTGTATAATGTTGAATCGTTGACCGTATCAATATTACTGGCTTCGCCTACTTGTACATGGAAATTGGCAAAACTTAAAGTACCTAGTAGCCTTAATTGTCCGTTCGTAATAAGTTCACCAACTCACCAACTTCATAACATTCAGACGAGAAGGGCGTGCATTGAACAAAATAGGTACAATTTTTAACATTCAGAGATAATACAATTCATGTACAATGTATATACACTGTCGTCCAATGTCACTCGCCCTATAGTACTACACTATCTAAGAACAACGCTGAAAGAATAAAGCCCTCCATTCCCTCAAACTCCAAGGTTTTATGTTCAAGAATACCTAGGAGTGCCCACCAACCCGGCGCCGATTGTTTATTCCCCAAACGCCAATTTGACTCCAATTTCCCAGTTCATAACGCTAAATTGAAAATTTTGTGCCCCTGATTCCGTATGCAAAATGCTGTCTATCCCTGAATATGTCCTCTCAGGTATCATTTTGATTTGCGTCTCCCATAGCGTCGTCGAAGAAGTAATGAACAATGAAGATCTCGATGGTCGTTTGTAATACGACATATCAATTATAGATATGTATGAGTAAATTGATTTGTTGTGTTTGGTGGTTGATAGTGTTGTTGATATGGATGATTCGGTAAGGAGAAGTCCGCAGTTTTCAGAAGAGGATTTAAGATACCGCTTGGAATGGACGGCCTTGCTGGTGCAGATGGTACATTTGACGTTGGTGCTGGCGTATTAGAAGGGAAAAACTGTGACAAGGAATTCGCTTGTGGCATCATCTGTTGCTGCTGTGTTGTTTCATCTGGCCAACCCCACTTCGTTTTGAGTTCTTTGTGCAAGAATCCAACTCTCCATCCCGTCTCTTTTCGAATTTTTTCGAATATGGTAAGTACTTCTTCTTGTTCGCGACGAACGACTAAACATTCGGCAGCGATAGCTAGAGAGCGAAGCGCGACACTAGCTACTCCCCTGTCCTTAACGTGTGCTACAATGCCACATATGGAACGAGAATGGTCTTGCTGCATATCATGCATTTCCGCATTTTCTGGGCTCAACAGCGGATTAATTTGAGGGAGAAGACACATCGCTGTGTGGTAGAACAATCTACCAACGATTGTGGCACGTTTAAGAAGCCTATAAGTTTGTAATTAGTAGGTAACTTTGTACACCCCGCTTAATGAATAGATACTCACCAGACTTCTGGGAAGGCGGAACTTGAAGTGGTTTGTGACGGATACAAATAAGCCATCGGGTGCATGGTCCGAGGTACACTAGAATTCCAGCTATCACAAAGATTCTTCAATTTTTGCCACTCCGCATACCTCGATTGCATTCGAATTTGTTCGTCGTGTGGTGATGCCTCCTGAAACCGTGGAATTGACGCCCGGAAGTTTGCGATTTTACCAACGATGTATAGCATTCGATGGACCCAGACTTCCTCTCGTCCAGCTTCCAATTCCCGTGAAAAATCCATATCAACTCCCCATTGATCCGGTTCCCAGGCTACTTGCCAATTAAAATGCAAACAACTGAGCAACTCCATACCAACATTAAGCCAAAAGCATGCGGCCCCTACACCAGTACTTCGTGCATTCCATCCACATTCCTTAATCAAAGCTCGTGCTCCGGCAATATGGTTCATACGTTGCATCGCTCTTTCGGACATGATCTCATAAACGTTGAGAATGACAGCTGTAGTCGCACAGATGACAGTATCTCGATCGGGATTCTGTAACGATCGCAACAATTGAGTAGTGGCTGTATCATAATAATATAATGCTTTGTCCTCCTGGTAAACAGGATTGACAAGAGTCAAATGTCGAGCTCCACATGCTAGGAAAGCATTGAGAAGCATGGGTTCTCCTAAAGAATGGAACGGTAATATCCTGGAGAAGTGTTTCATCGGGTCCATACTATCCATCCATAATCCAACTTCCTCAACGAAAACTTGCATATACAGAACTTCTTCGGGTGTAGTAAGATAATCCCGCCTTTCGTTGGGTGGCGTGATAATTTGTTCCGAAGCAGTGTATGCAGTCGGCGCAGTCAAATAACTAGAACTCTCACTACCAGCGTGAGATAAATGTCTACTTGTGTGCCTAGAATGTGAAGAGTGTGCCATCTCTTGCTTAACCCCAAGATTATTTTCCATGAAAGTACCAGCAGTCTGTATTGGCGGAAGGGCATTCCCTGGCATCATATGATCAACAACCACAGGTCGCATAGGATATTCGGTGGGCGGATCTCGAGGGGGCGTAATCGTTTGTTCGATGCGAGCATATCGACTCAAGCCGCCCTTGTATTCTGAAGCGATTTCGCGGGATTCATCTTGGAATTGAACTAACAATGCGTGAGCAAGTTTATGGTGAAAATATCCTTCAATCTACTAACCTGACCAATCTGCTGTAGGAGGGATCATTGGTGGTGATTTGATCTGGGTATCGATAAAATTTAATCGCACCCCTCTTTTGCATTCCCTACTGGATTTCCGGCAATTCAGACAATTTGGCAAACCCTCATCACATTTCAAGTGTCTTTCTCTGCATGTCAAACATCCCGTTCGCACTCGTTTTGGTTTATTTGCAGCGGTCGTTGAAGCCTCCGCAGCAGTTGCGGAAGACCCATCATTTCCGGGCATCTGATTATCTATCTTCGCTCGAACTTTAATCTGCTTGGGCTTTCCATTAATCTTTTGACGTTTTGTAGGTCTAGGACTGTTGTCGCAGATAGGATAAGTTGGGGAAGCGTATCGTTGATCGCCAATGATAGTCAAGTCCGATGTGGTACTGGTAGATCCCGAATATATTGGTGAGGGGTTCGATTGAAGATATTGATATTCCAGATCGAATCCTGGCGCAAGATAAGGCTGGTTGTATGCCGCCACGATTGGGTATGCTGCGAATCTTCGCAGAAGATTTTCTTGTGATATCTCCGTATTCCCAATAACATTGGCCAACAAGAAGATATTTGAAGTTGGGATACACTGGCAGATATTGTGCAGATGAAGAGCGATCGAAGCAATGTCACGGTAGAAACCCACAATGATGGTAAATTTTGATTAATATTGTAGTGCGATATCGATTTCATGAACTAAGTAGAACTTGGAATGGAGTTGAGGTAAGTTTTGCATAGGAAGGACGGAGAGCTGTGGATCCGATGTCAAAAAAAAGATGATCTTGACACTCCCCAGGTATCCTTGTGAAGGTCGAGAACAAAGATGATGATGATGATGATGTAGATTGCTTGTGTCGAAGATGGAGATGGAGGAATGTTCGAAAAAAGAAATTTTGAAGTAGGGAATCAATTATTTCCATCCATATCTTCATATAAATGTGTGAATTTGTTGCTTTTTTTGACAATTTAATTAAATATGGATATTATTTTGTTAGATGTATTGTCAGACCTACCTACGGAGTACATCCACATCCTCTTTATTAATTGGCGGCGGCTGGAAATTATGAGCGAGTGAAGCAAGAAGCCTGTTTGAAGTGAAGGTACGAAATGTACTGTATAGGGATAAATTCCCGAGTTGATGTATGCAAGTGTACCTAGCATCTCAATGATCATCGCGCCCCTTGATGCTTTGATTCGGCACGACTTTCGATAATTTGTAAATAAGGATCAAATTCTAGACTCACCATTTCCTTGTTGATGGATATGAATGGTACGATAGGATGGGATTAAGAGATTCACAGATTAGCCAGATGAGAAGAAGATGAAGCTATACTCAGATAAGTTTACCGTCTCCGGTTTTCTCTTCAAGGATTCAACGCCGCCATGCTACTTTCGAGCCGATCTAAGAGTCTGAGTGGAAGGAAGAATTTAGCCTTGTACGAGAGCGAGCAAAAGTACGAACGCAGCACATAATAAGTGTGGAACTAATAGCTACGAGTGAAAGCAGAGAACTTGGAGAACTAAGTACTCCTGAGTTTGATCGATGTCGTTCGTGCAATGCACATTCTTACCAACGTTGAAGTCCTGGAAGTCCTGGAATACATCATACGGTACCTATCTGCCTCGCCTACCCAAGGAGGCACAGTAGTACGTAGATCTTATTCTGCGTTACATTGTGAAAGATCTATTGATTCCTTTCAGAGCATAAGATGATATATCTCCAACAATATCTTGGTAGTCAGCTTCAATGAGAAAGCACCCATGTATCTCGATTTGGAAAAAGATCTTCCTCAAGATAGCGAACACCTACAATATCTGTTTCATGGCTTTCTTATTATCCATCATACTCTGGATGGCAATTCCTTTTTGCGCTCAATGGACAACATGGATATTACAGCTGATAACTGTCCTTGATTTCATCCAGAGGCGTTTCTTACATGGTTACTAAGTTATTTTAATATATTGCCTTCCTCATATAGTAAGGTCAAGACCCCAAAGTATGATCAGTCTGTATATCCATCCAGAATCTTATTCGAACATTTTCTGGAACTCCACGAGTACAATAAATGTTTGCCATCCAGTGTCGACAAGAGATACAGACTTCTCATCATGTGTATTGTACACCATGTGTACCACGTACACAAGAATCGCGATATTCTCACCGCCGATCCATGTTCATACCACAAACCTCGGGATGTACATGTTCGATTTCCCTCCTTCTCGGGATGTGACAGTATGTATAATGTAGGATTGACTTGCAGGACTTTTGATTCTCTTGGCGGATCGGCCCGGGAATAGATCTGGAAGACCCCGTTTGCTTTAAAAAGAGCATGTTGCATTTCACGTGACGAACTTAATCTCCACTTCTCGTTAGAACGATCTTGGAGATCTGTGAATCAACGTTGAATCTTGTCATGCATCAATAACATATAGTTGTGTTAAGTGCTTCGTATTTTTGATCTACCAATGTTAATCTATATGCTTTATTGGAACCGCATGATGTCGAAGGTAACTGGATCAACGAAACCACTTTCTATTCTAGCTTCATCTACGTCAGTTGTGTGTACGTGCATATGGGTGTGGATCAGAAACATGGATAGTATGGATTACTGCAGTCATCAATAAGTATAACTTCTTCACAGACAAGTTAGCATTAGACCTGCATATAAACCCTATGAGAGTCCTAAGTCGATGGGGAACGGTCACAACCAGGATTCGTGTATCAAATCTGACAAGTCTGCGGGGCTCATTCATGCTTACAACAGATGTAAGGATCACAAATGAACATCTCTCCAGTTTAAATACTCACTTGCTGTTACTTTCTTACCCGTTTACTACTTACTCTACTGACATTTCCCGCCTTTGATCTACACACAGAACTATTTCATCTGTGGCTACCAAACTATAGGTATTTACTATTTCTATCGTCAATCGAGGTTTGCAAGTTCTAAGCATATCTCTGCTATCTATAGAAGATTTCTTTTGCATTAGCACTTGGAAATTTGTCCTATCCATAGTCGATGAAGCATCATCGAAATGACACCACCCTAGAAGCCATCATCTGTATTCCTTGCCTCGAATACTTCCATTACCAAACCCATCTAATGGAGCACACAAATCTATACGATTGTAATGTCAGGCTCGAAACATGTCATCAACCAGGTTTGGATGGGTGGTACATCATCAAATTGAACAAAGCTAATTTGGGCTTGGCCAGCTATGTCGTTCTATTCCGATTGCCTGAAGATCTCGGACGACCACTGACTTACTCGTTCATTGAAACAAACATCTATGGGTGCTTCGATGATAGAGCGTGAAAGTTGACTAGATTAGAGTGCGAAAGCACACTGGCTTTTCTACACTTCATCAACGACGAATTCGCTTCCAGTCACACCTCCCGATACCAATAGAAGATGCATGAGTGAAGTCATCAGGTCTTTTATATCTTGATTATATCATCGACGAGGACTCAACCCTTCAGATAAACAAACAACTGCAAGTACACGCCTTTAAATTTTGAACTTTAACTCGATTTACGCAAAAGTTGCTCGCAAACGCCTATTGAGATGTAGCTGCTCTACAACTTTTTCTGCTCTTACGTTTTTCTTTTCCATCCATGAGTAGTAAATGATTTAGCGATTCATCTTATACGTAACGCCTTTTTACTTCCCCCTTGAATAACTTAACACAACACCATATACCCACCCATGGCTCAAAGCTTATAAGCTCGCTTAACACATCCATATATTTATTTCCATGATATCCCATCCCTTCAATAGTGCCTACAGCATTGGCAAAAAGTTTGAATCTCCATCTCCGTTTGGATGTCTCAAAGCTTTTGATGTAGAGATACCAACGTTTTACATTACGCTCCCATTCCATGTTAAATTGAAATCTCTCCCGATTGTTCACAATCCTCTCAACCGAATCCCATCTACCGTCTGAAACCCCTCTCAAACACACCTCCAGAAAATGACTTTTTTCCACAGAAAGTATTCCTTTCAATTTCATTGACACTACGCGAGAAGACGCCTATCGTTTGTTTGTTTGTAGTGCGATTCATTTCACATTATTTTCTCCGTTTAAATTCACCTCCATCCTCATTTTCGGCCAGCCACTATGTTGTAAATATTCAAAAGCGTGTAATGTGTTTGATCTCGGCAGTATCTTGTCGGGCGTCATGTTTCATGCAGACTCTTTCTCGCTATTAAGAAATTCGGCGGAGAGTACAATGTAAAATCTGTGAGCCGAGTAGACGTGGGTTATCCAGCATTCTATGTCCCAATCCGAAGTGCTGAGCCGCAAATGATAGAATTCTATATCATGTGTCTTGATGTAACGTCTAATTAGGTCTCTGGTTTGGATTTTCCCGGCTTCGCTATTCCCATCTCAGCATTATGGCATGGGATTCATAGTATCTTCAAAGTAGCCACCAATCTGATCCAGTATCTTTTGGATTGTGCATTCGCCTACTTCCATCAATCGGTGTTGGTACATATTTCGCCTCAGCGTCACTCCTCGTCTGGTGTATAAAAGAACCCCCCCCCCAAGTAGCTTTTCTCCTCTCAGGAAGTTCCCCAGCTCCTTTGCCTCGTATGTTAGATCATTATGATATTTAGCCCAGGATCAGAACCTCGGATCTCATGTAGCTACCTAGGTATATTACCGCGAAAGATTCTTCCCATCTAGTATTTTCAAAATGCAAATGAATATCTTGCATAGCTTCAAACACACATCTTGCGATTTTGACCAAGGAATTTCCGCAGACCTATTTCACCAATGTGAATGAACTTCGAGAACAGATGCTCGAAATGCTCAGTTGTTTAAAGAGAATCTTGATTTTTTGCGGAATCAACCATTTTTTCAAGCGTGATTTTCACGCATACGATGGGGTCTGAGAAATTGGGAAATAAAGTCCACATCCCGTCATGATCATCACTGCAGATAGAGATAGAGTAGTTGAGAATGGTGAGGAGATGCAAGGCGGCACTTTTGTCGACATCACGTCACATTGCGTTCATGTTTTTGTCACTTATACGTGACACACAGGTTTTGAAGGGCGCCGAAGGTCGAAGGAAAACTTCAGAAGTTTTGTCGGTTTTCATATGCAAATAAGTAGATATGATGATTCTTACATTATATCTTGACATATATTGATGTATTAAAAATAGGCTGGATCGGGTCTATAGTTCAAAGCGAAGGTGCTCTACAATATATTGTTGTTGATATCTTGCTCATTCGCGTGTATCGTTTATATTCACGTTTATACCTGTTGCCACCATCTATAGATCTCACAAGCGAACCCTGCTAAGAATATTTCCAAATTGCAGTATAGAGCACCAAATATGGATAGGCACATGAATCATTAGCTATTAAAGATTTCATTATTCTCTATATTTTCACCTGTATACATATCTATCAATTCCATATCAGCATCAAACATACATTCATGCCATTCCATTTTCTGAGAATACTATTCCATATCTCTAACACACTCATCATCGTCATCACTCCCAGGCGTTAATTACTAAAACCCAGTGGTGTCGATCTTGACGATACTTCCTGCTACGGTCACGGTTCCATTGATGGGTAATGCCAATCCTACTTACAATTAGTACCGTCAAGCTTGCAAATGACAAGACGCAGGAGGGAAAGGGGAAACTCACCACCACTAGTAGCCAAGTACAAAATGTTAGCATCCTTGGCAGTTCTTCCAAAATGTCCCGAAGTGACACCAGCTAAAGTAGTCGAAATATTGCTTCCAGCGACCAAAGTAGCTTGAGTAGCTCCGACAGGAATATAACTCAACTCATCCATTTGGTTTTGCGCAACCCAGATGGTACCGTCGCTCTTTAAAATGAAATCGTCTGCTTTGGGAACATTGCTTACGACGACGGAGCTAGTGCCAATTGGGGTTCCGTCGCTTGCAATCTTGATTTTGTTAAGAGTGCCCACAGCGGTGTTGGTCCAGTAGAGATAGGATTTGGAGATTTTGATGCCGTTGACCCCGAGATTGGTGGAGGCGCCCGCGGGGACCTTCATCTTGGGATCGTTGACGATGATGGAGTAGGCGCCGGTGGTGATGCAGACTTTGTAAACCCAGCCGTTGTAGATATCTCCTACGAGAACATTTTCATCGTCCAACGTGGTCATTCCGTTGAGGAAATCGGCACCGGGGATATCGACGATTTTTGTTACGGTGGCGGGAGAAGTAATGGTTCCGTTTCTTTGAGCAAAAGTGTTCATGTTGATTTTCCAGATGGAGTTTACGCCGCTGGTTTTGACGAAGGAGTCGTCGACTTGGGCGGAGGTGATGACGTAGAAGACATCTTTTGTGGTTTCGGAGATACCGAGGGCGCCTTTGTAGGTAGTGGCGTTGAAGGTGGTGACGGTGATGGGCTCAAATGCGTTTGTGGGGGAGACAAGGAGGACCTCGGGGGTGTCGAGACGGGAGACGAGAAGGTTGCCGTTGGATCTGATGGCGAAGTTCTCGCACCATGAAGGGAAGTCAAAGGTCTTCACAACACTGACTGTCAGGGGGAGGGACGGGGTAAGTTTGGAGATGGCTACTGAGCTGGGGCTTGCGATGGGAGTGCACGTGCTCAGGGAGGGGAGGAAGGTAAGGGCTGCGAGAGCCGTGCTCATTACTGAAGCCTTCATCCTGGCGAGAAACGGTACCTAGAGCGAACGGGTAGAGTGGCGAATGAGATGAGTAGATGAAAAGAGATGAGATGAGAAAACAAAATTAAAACGAGATGAAGTAAATACTGAGATAAGAAGCACTATCAACAAGGGAAGAAAGTAGACGGAAGTATATAGGCTCAATAACTTCTAGCTTTTGAGTTCTCCAACGCTTGAACCACGGATATTAAACTACTACATTTAGAATACCAATCAAAAGCGGGACTATTAAATGTACACATCAGACCATCCAAATGGGAATTGGTATCGAATGCAATCGATTCTTCGGTCCCGATCAACTCTACATACGATTTAAGAATATGATCAAGGCAAGAAAGCAACGCAAAAGTAGATCGATTGAATGAAGGAAAGGATACAAAAATTCCATGTATTTTTCGACGTCTGGGTTCAATCTCCGTGTTGTGGCTGGGATACCCGGAGCTTGCTGATAAACTAGGGTATATGGGGGAGGTCGGTTGGTTTCCGTCTGCAAGGACCAAGGGGTTGTTGGGTGGAGTGCTCTGGGTTTCTCGGGGCCTTCGCCTATCTGGTATCAATACTGTTGCGCTAGAGTGGGAGAATTACCTACAGAGTAGATACATGCGCAGAGGCAATCTTTTAGATATATTCTAGAATTCAAGGGTTCATCGGTTGAGAGAAATAATTTATACAGTCCGAAAAATGATAACAACTATGTATTAGCAGTGCCGTCAGTACAACACAGTAAGTCGGATACCCCACTTTCGGGCCACCCCTCTTTTAGGCCACCTCAAAAAAGCTCACTGCAAGAAAACACCTCTTTTCTTAATTCTTTAATAATTTTATAATACTTTTATTAATTGATTTAAAATTTTAATATAACTTTATTTATATTATATTCAAATTATATATAAAAAATAATATTAATTTGGTTTTATATATAATTATGAATAGATATTTAATTTGAAAAATTATTTTGGATTTTGGGATTCCAAGAGTTACTCTTCAAAATTATATAAATAGTTATTTATCTTATTAAAAAGGGTTATAATATATATAAAAAATAATCTCAATTCAAAAGAAACAATTAATAAACTAAATATTAGTATAAAAGTTATTAGGTATTAGTCCTATATATTATTAGATTTATAAAATTGAGGAGTATCTTCTTGATATTAGAAAAAGTAATTCTACATTTAAGAAATAATGGGTATAGAACTTTCTACAAAAGAATTCAGAGATTAGAATTAAAAGATAAATTAGAATTAATATAGCATATATTAAAGATATAATTATTGATATTATTAATATATAATTCCAAAATTTGGATTTATCTATAATTTATTATATTAATGTTGTTTTTTTAATAAATATTAATTAAATCACTTAATAATAATATTATTTTAAGAGAACT